>JAJHZJ010000047.1:12616700-12776700 GCA_023548195.1 Bettongia penicillata ogilbyi | reverse complement strand
GCCTTTATCATATTCATAATTCATGTTAATAATTACATCTTTATGCTATAAAAATCTACCTTGCTTTCTCTGAAGTTGCTGGTTCCTCTTGGAACTTAGCCTGCTTCATGAAAAGTGTCTATCTCAATAAATGCCTATACTTGGATCAGAGGTGGTCTGACTCTGAATTCTTTGAGACAGTTCCACCACAACACCTCGTAAAACCCCAACACTGTAATCTAACCCTTAATTGTGCACAAATAGAGATTTCTCCATTTTTTAGGGTTGTTTATCTCAGTAATATTTCAACTTTCCTCCTCATTTGCCAGAAACAAGCCTGGCATTCTAGAGGTATTCTTCTATCTCATCTCAGAGTACTTTGGTTATATGCTTGAAAGCTATACCTTTGACCAAGACAAAATAATTTTAATAATTTAATAAAAATAATTAATAAAATTAAAATAATAATAACAATAATCTCTCCCAAAGGACTATAGATGGATTAATGCAAGGAACCCAGTGAGTTGAGGGTGCATCATAACAATACATAAAAGAAAAAGAAGTTCCTTAGTGTTTATGACATCTTTGTAGAAGATTTTTCCAGAATTCTAGTACTCACCATGATTCAGCCATAGGAACTCATTTACCATGGATGACAATCACTAATACAGTTTTCACTTAATTCAAGATGACCTTGACCTCACCTCAATTTTAATTGCTTCAGACACCACAGTCCTTTATGGTAGAGACCAGTTTCTCCAACTGGAACATGAGATCCTAATGACAAGAATTCCAGAACTTGTCACCTAGTCATGGGGGAACAGAACTATTAAATCTGGCAATGGGAACATGGAGTAATCAAAGCTGTTTTTGAAGTACCAATCAGTCCCTATGCATTTGTTAAGAATTAATATGTGTGGGGAGAGAGATGGGGGAGCAGAGCCAAGATGATGAAGTAGAAGTACAGAACTGTTACAGCTGCCCCCCAAACTCCCCCAAAAACCTGTAAAAATGACTAAAATTCTAGAGCAGTAGAATCCACAAAATGAGAGACTGAAGCAAATTTTTAGCCCAAGATAATCTGGAAGATTGATGGGAAGTGTCTGTTGCACTGGGTTGGGAGTGGAGTGCAGTTTGGTATGGGTCACAACAGCACAGACTGAGTGGGAACAGGCCTTAGGGGACTGAATTGATGCCAGCTGCTGCAGTTTCCAAGTTTCTCAACCTGCACATGCTAAGGACAGCTTCAAAGGTCAGTGGCAAGAATTTTTCATCTGGCTGAGAGAGGAGTGTGGTCTGGCTATGGCTCCAGTCTTGACCCAAGTCAGGTTCCAGCTCTGCCCCAGTCACAGACCTGGCCCCAGCCCCAGAATGACTGCAACCACTGCTGAAGCAGACACTGCATCTGGAGTCCTCCACTTAACAAAGCTCAGAAGTCAAGTAATTTCTGGGAAAATGAGGAAATGGGGAAAAAGAAATAGACAATAGATTCTTACTTTCTCAGTGAACAGGTATTTTCTTATGTCATTGGTGATAAAGAAGAGCAAAACATGAAGCCAGAAGAAAACAACAAAGTCAAAACTCTTGCACCCAAAGTCTCTAACAAAAATATGAGTTGGTTTGAGACCATGGAAGAATTCAAAAAGGATTTTAAAAATCAAGTAAGAGAAGCAGAGAAAAAAATTGGGGAGATAAAAGAAAGGGATGCAAGAAAATCATGAAAAACAAGTCAACAGTTTGCTAAAGGAAACCCCCCAAAATGCTGAAGTAAATAACAGCTTTAAAAATTAGACTAACCCAAATGGAAAAATTGGTCCAAAAAACCAGTGAGGAGAAGAATGCCTTAAAAAGCAGAATTGGCCAGATGGAAAAGGAGGTCCAAAAACTCACTGAAGAAAATAATTTCTTAAAAATTGAATGGAGCAAATGGAAACTAATAATTTTATGAGAAATCAAAGAATTATAAAACAGAACCAAAGGAATGAAAAAAATAGCAGATAATGTGAAATATCTCAATGGAAAAACAATGACCTGGAAAATAGATCCGGGAGACATAATTTAAAAATTATTGGACTTCCTGAAATCCCTGACCAAAAAAAAAGCCTATATATCAGCTTTCAAGAAATTATCAAGGAAAACTGCCCTTATATTCTAGAACCAGAAGGTAAATAAAAACAATCCATTGATCACCTCCTGAAAGAGATCTTGAAAGGAAAGCTCCTAGGAATATTGGAGCCAAATTCCAGAGTTCCTAGGTCAAGGAGAAAATATTGCAGGCAGCCAGAAAGAAACAATTCAATTATTGTGGAAACACAATGAGGATAACACAGGACTTAGCAGCTTTGACACTAAGGGATCAGAAGGCTTGGAATATGATATTCCAGAGGTCAAAGGAGCTAGGATCAAAATCAAGAATCACCCACCCAGAAAAACTGAGTATAATATTTCAAGGGAAAAAACGGAACTTCAATGAAATAGAGGGCTCCCAAGTGTTACTGTTGAAAAAACCAGAGCTGAATAGAAAATTTGACTTTCAAAAACAGGAATCAAGAGAAGCATGAAAAGGTAAACGGGAAAGAGAAATCATAAGAAACTTATTAAAGTTGAACTCTTTACATTCCTACATAGAAAGATGATATTTGTAACTCATGAGACCTTTCTTAGTATTAGGATACTTGGAGGGAATATATGTGTGTGTGTATGTGTATATGTACATATATGTGTGCACATATATATGTGTGTGTATGTATGTGTGTGTATATATACACACACATACATACGGAGAAGAAGAGAGAGCACAGGGTAATCTGAATGTGAAGGGGTAATATCTAAAAAAGAAAATTAAGAGTTGAGAGGAATGTACTAACAGAAAGAGAAAGGGATAAGTAGAGTGAAGTAAATCATCTCACATAAAAGAGGCAAGGAAGAGTTTTTTACAATGGAAGGGAAGAAAGGGAAGGTGAGAGGGAATAAGCAAGTCTTCCTTTAATTGGATTTGGCTTCAGGAAGGAATAACATACACACTTAATTGGGTATGGAAGTGTATCTTACCCTATAGGAAAGTAGGAGGAAGGGGAGAAGGGAGGAGAAGGGACTGCAGATTGGGTGAATGGATAATCAGAAGTAAACATTTTGGTAGAGGGATAAGTCACAGGAGAGAATTGAATCAATGGAGGGAAGGACAGGATAGAGGGCAATATAGTTAGTCTTTCACAACATCACTGTTATGGAGGTGTTTTGCATGACCACACATATGTAACCTTTTGAATTGCTGCCTTCTCAATGAGGGTAGGTGGGTAAGGCAGAAGGTAGAGAATGTGGAACTCAAAGCTTCAAAAATAAATGTTAGCGAATGTTTTTACATGCAACTAAGGAATAAATATATAGGCAATGGGGTATAGAAATCTATCTCACCCTACGGGAAAATAGAAGGGAAAGGGGTAAGGGGGCCTGTAATAGAAGGGAGGGCAGATTGGAGGAAAGGGCAATCAGATTACATGCGGTCCTGGGGAAGGGGTGGGGGAAATAGAGAGAAAATTAAATATTCAAAATTTTGTAGATGTGAATGTTGAAAACTGAAAATAAATAAATTTACATGAAAAAAAGAATTAATATGTACCATGCACTATGTCAAGTGTTGGGGATACAAAGAAAGGAAAAACATGGTGCTGGCTCTCATGGAATTATAGATTTACAGAGTAGGAATGGAATGCAAAAGCATCTAGGTCAATTCAAATCCAACCAAAACACTAACATAACCAACAAGTAGTCATTGAACTTCTGACTATAGACCTCCAGAAAAGGGAAAGCTGTCACTTACTGAGTTAACCTATTCTCTTTTTTAGAGAGCTCCAATTCTTAGGAAGGTTTTCCTGACATCAAACTTAAATGTCTTCTTTGCAACTTGAACTCATTATTTATAGTTTTGCCACCATCCCACCCTCATTTTCCCCCAAACAGAATAAGTCTGCTTCCAAGTCACGGTCTTGAAGATGACTTCAAAGGAAAGCTTTGGGTTTTAAATCATAGAACCCATGTTTTAACTTTTGCTCTGCCCTTAACACCTGGGTGATTTTTATATTACATTTTATATTTTAATATCATTTTAATCAACCTGGACCACACTTTATTCATCTATAAAATAAGGCAGATAGAGCTTTAAAAGCTCAAAGGCAGATGTTGTAACCTTTCTTTGTGTTATAGACCCCTTTGGCAGTCAGGTGAAGCCCCAGGACTCCTCAGAGTAATGATTTTTAAAAAAAAAAACATAAAATATATGATTACAAAGGAAAACAATTATATTGAAATGAGTATCAATTTTTTTTAAAATCACAGTCACAATATTGTTAAGAACCTTAGATGTAAGTTCATTTTCTCATCTAAATGATGGATATGTGATTCCCTGTCTTGTCTTAAATGTTATTTCCTTCAACTGATTCTAAGGAGGTGTGATCTTGAGTCCTTCATTATCCTGACTACCCTGCTCTGGACACTTTCCAGTTTATCAGTGACCTTCCTAAAATGCAACATTTGATATTGAACATAATACCTCATAACACAATATTTCTATTCACATCATCATGGATCATTGAAATTTGATACCTGAGTCTGTTGGTTAGTAATTGTGATATCAAGTATAATCCAACTTTATGGAGATAGGGATTGGAACTGGGATTCCATCAGTATAGAGAACTCCTATGTAAGAAAATTCCAATGACCAGTTCATGTTAGTACCAGCTTTGTAAATTATAGTCATAGAGGATTCATAAAAGTAACCTTTAATCCTTTGGCAGTCTAGTGAAGTCTGTGGACTCACTTTAAAAAAGTTTTTTGATTCAAAGAAAATACATAGGATTATAAAAGAAACTAATTATAAAACACTGTTAAGAAAACAATTTTTTAAAAAGTTCAAAGAACCCAATTAAGAACCTCTAAAATTTAGAGAATGATCTAAGAAGGTAAGATACTTGACACAATTTATATAGCAGGTACGTATCAGAAGCAGAATCTGAACCCAGGTCTTCATTGTATCTACTAAACCATGACACCTTTAGTGGCTCAAATTTGCAAGGTTGAATTCTTTGTAATAGGAGGAGAAGTCACCCCCTTGCTTCCGCACATCAATCTCTCCCCACATATAAGAGAGCAAAGCCTGAAACATCTCTCACATCTCCTATTTTTCTCAGAGTGATTACTAGTTCAACCACAAAATTGTCACATGACCTATTTATTGTATATCTAAGAGAACTCTGGGAGTACTCTGATGCAACTGGTACTGAACTCCTTTAGAAAGTACTTTTGCATTAAGGAAGGATATATATTCATCTGTCACCTTTCCATTCTTCCCCTTCTTCCCCATAGACCCTTGTGGTATTTAAATATAGGCCAGCCATGTAGCAAGGACCTTGAGCCTAAGGCACTAAGCACGAATCTGCCAGACCATCTGTTACTCCTTAATCCAGCAGGACATGCTCGACTCAAATGTTTGTGACATCTTTGCTTGAACTAAATACCCATAGCAGTGACCACAGAGGACATGGCAGCTACTGTGAACTCCACAGTGACCTTGGGAGAGCCGATATTCATTACAGATCTTCCCCCATCACATGGTCATAGTGAATCCTTAGATACAGGACCTTTAAGGTCCTCTGATTTCTAAGGACAATAGCAGCTAGGTGGAAAAATGAATAGAGTGCCAGGCCTGGAGTCAGAAAGATGCATCTTCCTGAGTTCAAATCTGTCCTCAGACACCTACTAATTGTGTGATCCTGGGCAAGTCATTTAACCCTGATTGAGCTGGAGAAGGAAAAGGCAAACTTCTGCAGTATTTTTGCCAAGAATACTCCAGATGGGGTTACAAAGAGTCAGACACAACTAAAAGATGATTGAACTGAACATATGGCTCCAATTTATCTTTTTTTTTAACCTTAATTCATCACTCCCTTTCACACAATCTACATTCCAACCAAACTAGGGTACTAATTTATTCCCAAACTTTATATCCCACCTTCTACTTCTATCTATATATACTGGCTGTACTCCATATCTAGACTGCATCTTTTTTCCATAAGCAATTTTAGGAATAATCTTCCTTTAAACCTTGACTCAGATATGATCTTTTCCTAGAGTTTTTTTCTCTGTGGGAATTTTAAATTTTTGTTTCCTAAAGAATTCTGCCTGAATATCTCTTTGCCAATGACATTATTCAGTTTTGTTTTGTTTTCATGTTTGAATTATCTTCTCTCACCTCCCTTCTCTCACTCACTGAGAAAGCAAGAAAAAGAAAATCCATTACAAACATGTGAAGTTAAGCAAAAAGTATTCCCATATTATTCATTGTTTTAGAAAATGTTTCAGTCTGCACTCTGAGGTCATTACCTCTCTAGCTGGATGCAGTTTAGCATATTTTATCATGAGTTAACTGTAATTGTGATTGGTCATTGTGTTGATTAGAGATATTAAAATTTTCAAGTTGTTTGTCTTTACAGCATTGTTATTGCTTAGATAATTTTCCTGGTTCTGGTTACTTCACTTTGTATCAGTTTAGGCAAATCTTCCTAGTTTTCTCTGAAACCATTCCTTTCATTGTTTCTTGCTGTACAATAATAATTCATAAGTTCATATAATGTAATTTATTGTCATTCCCCAATTGATGGACACCCCTCAATTTCCAATTCTTAGCCACCACAAAAGAGCTGTTATATTATTTTTGCACATATGGGTCCTTTTCTTCTTTCTTTGTCTCTTTAGGATATAGTCCTAATTGTGTCTTTTAGGTTAAAGGCTATGCACAATTTAATAGATTTTTGGACATAGTTCCAAATTGCTTTCTAGGATGGCTATGCCAGTTCACACCTCCACTAATAGTGTATTAAAATACATGTTTTCCCATAGCCCTTTCAGTATTTATCAGTTTCGCTTTTTGGTCAACTTTGCCAATATGATAGGTTCCTCATTTCTTCTGAGAGTGTGAGTACCTTTCCACTATCCCAAGGGGTTCATTTTTTACTCCTCTGTCTTACCTTTACTAAATGCAATCAGTTATCTATAATATAAAATATGAGCTTCTAATGGTGATGCTTAGAACTATTCTCATTCTGGCTCCAGACATTTTCTAGGCTTATTCCATACAAATGCCCTTTCATACATTCTTTTCCTAGCCAAACAAGCTTATTTTCTGTTTCTCAGACTCAATTTTCCATCTCCCATCTACATGCCTTGTATAGGCTGTGCCCCATTGATGGAATTTGCTTCCTCCCCACCTCTAGCTCTTAGAATCTATAGATTCTTTCAAGGCTCAGCTTATGTGCTCCCTCTCATGAGAAGCTTTCCCCAACTCCCTGGTTAGTATAATGTCCTCTCTCAAATATCACAGACATACTCATATACATACATGTTGTGGCTTCTCCCTCTCTGTCAGTAGAATGTAAGCTCCTTAAGAGGAGGGATTATTTTTCATTATATCTTTTATTCTTAACACTTGGCATAATGTTATTTGAACATAGAGGATGCCTAGAATGAATAATATTGGATTGGACAGGAAATATAGTTTTGTCTCCATTAGATAAACTTCTTTTCTGTGTAGGATTACATAATGGCAAAGAGGTCATACACTTAACTTCTATGCTGCCAACACTTCCACTTCATGTTATTAATGAGAACTAAATTCACACATCCCTTAAAGTCTGAGGAAAGGAAACTTCTTGTGTTGTTTCTACTGTGCCACCCACATATCAGAGCTGTCTTCAAGTATTTGATGCACTGACATGTGTAAGAGGAATTAATTAGACTTGCTCTACTTGGCTCTACAGGGAGAAGCTAGGAATGATGGGTGGAATTTACAGGAAGACAGATTTTGGCTCAACCTAAGGAAAATTGCTCTAGCAACTAGATCTGTCCAAAAGTAGATTCAGATGACTTATGGTAAGTGAGTTGCTACGTCTTTAGAGAACTCTTCAAACAGAGTTGGATGATCATATGTTGGGGATATTATAGTGGGAATTTGGGGTTTAGACTAGGGTTGAACTAGATCACATCTGAAATCTCTTCCAAATCTAAGTTTATGACTTCATGACAAAAAAAGATCCACAATGATTCTTTAAGACAGAGGGGTTAATTGTACTAGATTACACAAGCACTTATTAAGTGCCTACTATATACAAAGCACAGAGATAGGTGGTGGCTATACAAAGACAAAAATGAATCAGTCTGTACATTGAAGGTGTTTACATAGTTCAGATAAAGACAGTAATACCATGTCTGTCTCATTCACTTTTGGCACCTGACCATTTAGGTATAAAGCAATTCCCCGTTAATTAACTATGCTGTGAATAAATATTTTATGTTACCAGTCAAATTGCAAGATTATGGAAAGAGCTAATGGGCCACTTACACTTTTGTGTTTGCCTCAGTCCTTAGAACAGTACTGTAATGAAATATATAGTTAATAAATATTTGTCAAGTGAATGGAGCATCATGGGTAAACCATCATTGTTAGTTTTTAAAGCTGTTATTTTTGAATTCATTTGTGAATAGTAAGAATACATAAAAGAAATTGGACAGAATCTAGACCTTTAGGCAACATAGAGGAATTCAACAAAAAAGAAAACTTGGTGTGATGGATCCTTGGAGTCAGGTACTAGGGTTCAAGTCCTTTCTTTGACACATACTGCTTCCTATATGACCACAGATTCCATACCTCATAGAATTATAAGGTGAAAATGCTAAGATAAAAGAGTGTGTAGCATGCCAGTCTTGGATGTGGGAAGATGTGGGTTTAAGTCCCTCCTCTGAGATATACTGGCTTCATGACCCTGGTCATGTCATTGAGGTTCTCAGGGCTCAAGGTACTCCATAAGTTGCATTGCTACAGAGAGTTCCTTTATGTCATAATTCTCTACATTCATGAAATCATTGGTGCAGTCCCTATCCCAGGTGACCCTCACATTAACAGTTAACAATTACCCAAATCAATTCCTAAATTTATAGATGTGGAAACTGAAACCCAGAGTAGCGAAGTGACTTAGATCAAAATCATGTAACAAGTGACTAGTGAATCTAGAAAAAGAATTCAAGTGCCTGACACAGTCTAAAACACCTTTTGGTATAATTAAAAAGTAGACAAATCTACTAAGCACCTACTCTGTTGTATTTTTAAATGATCTGCTTTGGTAATTGGTTTGAATGAGCATATGGAGTATTCTTAATCAATAAACAGAGGTTTATTTAGATGCTCAAGACTGAATTCTATTCTGTAATTTTAGTGTTTCCCCAAAAAAGGACTAGAGGCAGACTTAGAAGGGCCTTCAGAGGTCATCCAGTCCTGCCTTTCTCATCTTTGCTCAGTGAGGTTTAAGTGACTTGCTTTAGGTCACATGGGCAGTAAATTGGAAGACCAGTGATTTCATCCTAATTTCATGCTTTAAAGGGACAGCTTCTTACATTTTTCCATGGTCCTTCAAAGTCATCCCCTAGTGGTCCAGCTTACTAATGATGAGCTTATTCATTAGCAATAACTGGATTATTTCCCAAATTACAGCTATATAATCTGTCATAGGGCACAAACTCAAAACTTTTCTGTATTAGTAGAATTTGTTAGAGTTTGTATTCCATTGACAAAGCTTTCAGGAACCCAGGATCACTTCCATAATGCAAGGTAATGGAGGCAGGTTGTTTTTGTTGTTGTTTTTTTTTTTTTACAAGAACTGAGTTTTCACTGAAATAGAGAATTCCCAGTAAGGAAACTCCCTCTACCAATGTAGATAACCACCTCATCTGCAATTCAGCAATAGAGGCTTGCCCGATGGCACTTAAAGATTAAGTAATTTATCTCATAATAAAATATAATTTTTAAAATATTTTTCTTACATATTCTCATAATAAAATAAAATCTCATAGCTAATATGAATCAGAGGTGTATTAATGCACAGATTTTCCTCACTGTGAGACAAATTCTCTATTCATTGGACTACCTTTGGGGGAGGGGGCAGACATTAGCTCTAATTTATCTGTGAAGAAGCAAAGGACTATAGAAGCTAAGTGGCTTGCCCAAGGTCACAGTTTGATGAGTGGCAGAATAGAGATTTGAACTCTAAGTCGAATGCTCTTTCCATTACACCAAAATGCATCTTTGTAGCCCCCTGCTAAGTGGTTTCAGCCTTAGATTTGGTGATACTTTGGAGACAGTCCAACTTCATCCCTTGTGCAGGACAAGACATATTTCTACTGCAAATGGCAGGTGTCAACCCTTGACTCTTGTGCATCAGACACTGAGCAATCTTCAAAATTCCATTGGACGTGGTAAATCTCATCTCGGATACTTCTTACGTAATCTCAGTTATCAAGTTCCTTCATTGCTCTAAGCCTTAATTTCCTCATCTATGAAATGAGGATAGTAATACCCTAGTTCACTGGTGGTTGTGATATTTAACTGTGATATAAACAAAGCATCTTGCCAACTTTCAAGCTCTCAGTACTTTCAGTTATTATTGCTGTTGTTGTTAGACCATTAGTAATGAATTAGCTCAACACCCCAAATCTAAAATTACTGCAGCACAAACTACAGGAGTGAATTTTTTAAAATGTTTAAACATCCCCTACTCCCCAGAGTCAAAGATGGTTTTTTCAAAGGATCCTTCCTCATTTTGCTCCAGTTTGATCCTGGGACTAGCTCAGGGACCTCTTCCAAGGTACAGAACATCTACTTTACTGAGGCGCCTGACCCCATAGTAATTGTGCAACTGAATGGAAAACATGCTTTAGATAAACATTCCAAGTCAGGCAGCCAAGCTTCATAGACAGAGGAAATCTTCCCCATATTGGCTCTGTTGTTCTAGTCATTTATGCCCAAGCTTTTCTGCATTGCCCAAAGGAGCCAGCCGGATTCCAAAAAAATCCCATCCTGCCTTTACATCTGTTACCTTGGGATGTTGGTGCCTTTGTAGGGTCAAAGGGAAAAAAATCAGGAAAGAAACAAAGAAAGTTATTTGATTTGCTTTCAACTCTGAGTCATTCTGGTACACAAATTATCATGCTCCTTCACACCCAGATTTCCCCATGGGTTTTACGAATCTTCCCCTCTCCCAGGCATCTCCCTTTCCTAAAAGGGGGAATTATCAGACTAGCTATCCATTTAAAACACTGAGGATTTTCTCCTGCTGGGAATATCTTACTCTCTTCTCCCTTCCTTCCATCTCCATTTCTGTTTTAGCTCAGGAGAGAAGAGGTTAAGAGGAAAAGCAGAGAGGGTCAATCCCAGGCAAAATTGTGAAGCAGCAAACTTTGAATACCTCCTCTCCCTATAGCCTTTGTTGTTTTCATTTTCTTCCACACTGACCTCCTTGTCCTGGCATGCTCGTTCATGGCCTTACCTGGGCATTGGGCTAAGCTCTAAGCATACAGAGAAACTCAGAAGATACTCCTGTTCTCAAGAAGTTCTCAGTCTGATGGAGGACAGAATGCAAAAAACTCCATATAAACAAGCTACAGATGAGAGAAATTGAAGATGATACACAGAGGAAAAGCACTGGAATGAAGAGGGAATGAAAGAATGAGTGAATGGGAGAAACACTTATTCAGCACTTACTGTGTACCAAATACAATGCTAAGCTCTCATAATACAAAGAGAAAATGTAAGCTACTCTCATCCTAAGAAACTTTCACCGTAACTAGGGGAGACTGCACATTAAAAAAAAAGTTGACTGTATCCCAAAGAGATCATAAAAAATGGGGAAGGGTTCCACATGTACAAAAGTTTATAGTAGCTCTCTTTGTGGTGGTCAAAAGCTGGAAATCAAGGGGATGCCCATCATTGGGCATGACTAAATAAATTGTGGTATATGAATGTAATGGAATACTATTGTGCTGTAAGAAATGACGAAGAGGAGGACTTCACAGAGACTTGGAAAGACTTATATGAACTGATGATGTGAAAGGAACAGAACCAGGAGAACTTTGTACACAGCAACAACCACAGTTGCGAGGAATTTTTCTGGTAGACTTAGTAATTCATTGCAATGAAAGAACTTAAAAAATTCCCAGTGGACTCTTGAGACAAAATGTGTTCCACACCCAGAGGAAGAACTATGGAATTTGGTCACAGAATGAAGCAGATCATTTTCTTTTGTATTATTTTGTTTTATGATTTCTCCCACTCATTTTAATTCTTCTATGCAACATGACTAAGGTGAAATAAATAATAAATAAATGATAAATAGGAATATATGTGTAGAACCTATATAAAACTGTATGCTGTCTCAGCGGGGAGTGGTAAGGAAGGGCAGAAGAAGGGGGAAGGAGGGGAAAAAAATCTAAGATATGTGGAAGTGATTGTAGAACACTGAAAGCAAATTTAAAAATTTAATAAAAAAATTTTGAATTGTATGGAAGATAGAAAAGACTGGCAAGTCCAAAGGTGAAGTGGAGGGGCAAATGGCAAGATTCTTAAATTAGATAAGTGTAACTTATTTTACCCTGGATCTCGGCCTGTTACAACTGACGATTATAGACCAATAAGACTTACTTCTATTCCCAGAAAAATTTTAGAAGGTATTGTTGAGGGATTTGTATATGAGACCTTAGAAAGGAAAGGAATGATCACTAAAAGCCAGTAGGTTTTGAACTTTGTTTTGTGATTGGGCCAACACAGTTTCCTCTTTTTTTTGTTTTTGTTTTGACAAGACATCAGGACTTATGGATCAGGGAAATACTTTCAAAAGAATGTGTTTAGATTTTAGCAATACATTTAAAAAAGATTCTTATGCCATTGTGGAGAAGATGGAAAACTGTGGCCCAGCTGATCACTATCATAACAGTAGCCTATATGTGTATAGCATTTTAAGGTTTACAAACCACTTCACGTATAATATCTCAGCTGTTCTTCACAACAACCCTGTGAGGTAGGTAATAGTATGTCCAATATTACATGAGGCCTTACTGAGAGAGGTTACAAAGCTGATAAACAACAAAGGTAGGCTTTAAATTCAAGTCTTCAAATTCAATACTCTCTCTAGTTTGCCACCTAGCTGCCTGGTGTGAAATTAGGTAGATTTGGAATTTCCATGTGCTTTTTTTAAAATCTACTGTGCAAATACATGAGAAGAAGGCATGGCTGGACAACAGGTAAGTATATGAGCTAGGTGGCACAGTGGATAAAGTGCCGGAAGTCAAGCAGACTCCTTTCCCTGAGTTCAAATCTGGCCTCAGACACTTACTAGCTACGTGACTCCGGGCACATCTCTTAACCCTGGCTGCCTCAGTTTCCTCATTTGCAAAATGAACTGGAAAAGGAAATAGCAAACCACTCCAGTATCTTTGCAAAGAAAACTCCAAATGGGATCAGGAATGGGCAGACACAACTGAAATGACTGGAAAACAAACAAAAAAAATGCTTTGTAGGAGTCTCCAGCATGACATTGCCATTGCATGGTGCAATAAAAAGAATATTGGGTTTGGAGTCAGAGGACCTGGGTTCAGATCAAAGTTATGGTATGTACTTTCTTTGTGCCCTTGGACAAGGCTTGTAACTTCTAAGGGACTCAAATGGCCCATTTACAAAATGAGAGGGTCAGACTCAATGACCTTTTGGATCCCTTCAAGATCTAATCTCCTAAACCAGGCCAATCTCCTCACTGCTTTGTTAGTCCCTCACCCCTGCTCTGACTTCATTTTTCTTCCTTTTCTATTCTTGACCCTGTGTTCAACTACACCTGTCCTCTACTACTCATCCTATGACATCCATGCTTTGACAACTTCCTAGTCCTTAGGTCAACAAACACTTACTATGTGCTGGGAACTATGCTAAGTGCTGGGAATACAAAATAAGCATTAAAGATGGTCCTTGCCCTCAAGGAGCTTACATTCCAAGGGAAGAAGACAATATACAAAAGAACACTAAAAGGGGGCAAGCAGTGGTGGAGTTGAAGGCAAATTCCAGGAGGGGAGTCAGGGTTAAACTCAGGAAAGTGGAGTCTTCGTCACTCTAGGCACTCTATCCACTGTGCCACCTAACTGGCAATCCATTAAAACCCTCACATGCTTAACTGTTGACAGCCTAGAGAAGAATGAGGATATGCATGTCAAGTCATCCTCCTTAAAATGAAGCTTCTGGAAGGAATAAGACAATGGGAGGGAAGGATCCTTGCAAAGGGTGGTACTTCCAATGTGTGTCCAGGGCTGGAGGGAGTTTCTAGAAGAGAGGGATTTCTGGAGCATTGTGGAGAGAATCAGGAATGCACCCTAAAGCCTCCAAGGACAACAAAGTCCCAGTGAAAAACCATGGTCTAGGAATGTGGCATGAGAAGAAACCCAAGCCTTAACTTTGATTACTTACCGGCTATGTGATTCAGAGCAGAGTGCATAACCTCTGTGAACCTCAGTTTTCTCATCTTTAAAGAAGAAGGAATTCTACCTCTGTGGTCTACCCTTCAAGTTCATTGTAAGGAATGCTTTTTGTATATCAGAAGATACCATATATACGTATATGTAGAAGTATATGCATATGTATATGCATATGTATATACGCATATATGTATATGTATATACTTTTTCCGACTGGGACTGTGATTTAATTGATATAAGAAACTCATTGAAGAAACTCTCAACGTTGGCAACTGCTCTGCAACAGAGAGGTTTAGGCCCTGGTAAATGAAGTAACTTGCCAGCGTCATATAACCAGTATGAGTCAGAAACAGGGTGGGTACACATTGCTTACTTACTCCTTGACTGGGTCACTAAACCACTCTATCATTTATATACATACATACTTACACACATACAAATATGCATATATGTGTATATATGTATATACATGTTCAAACATGTAATCTCAATATTTGATCGAATTTATGATGTCCTCTGTCATTATCCACACTGTTTGAATCTTGTCCATGAGCACAAATAAATGAATCAGTCAATCAATCTATAAGTATTATTTCCAGTTGTTTCAGTAGTGTGTAACTCTTTGTGACCCCATTTGGGGTTTTCTTGGCAGAAATACTGAAGTGGTTTACCATTTCCTTCTCTAGTTCATTTAACAGATGAGGAAACTGAGGCAAATAGGGTTAGATGACTTGCCCAGCGTCACACAGGTTGGATCTGAACTCAGAAAGATAAGTCTTCTTGACTCCAGGCCTGGCACTCTATCCATTGTACCAATTAGCTGCTCCAAGAACTTATTATGTGTCAGTCACTGTTCTAGGGTATAAGGCTATACATATAGAAGTAAAATAGTCCCTGCCCTTAGGAGCTTTTATTCCACTGATATCTACTAGGATGCTCTGCATATTGGGGAATAGCTACCAGGGATTTGATCGAGATACTTACTAGGGATTGCTCATATAATCATAGATTGTCAAGCCCTTTCAGTTGTCCTGTCAATATTCCACAGGAGGTCCAGCAACATGCTTGAACCTTCCTCCACACATCATGTGGATACCTCAGGGTGTCTCTCGGTTATCCCTTGATCTCACTTGGTGACTAATTCACCTTTTCATTTTAGGTAGCTTCTCCTGTGCAATTCCTAATTTGTATATCTACCATGTGCTGCTCCAGAGGCTTTTAGTTGACCCTCAGTCTTAACTGTTGAAAGAGAGAGACAGAGATTGGAAGACTGAAATGGATGGAGAGGAAATTGAGAAGATGGATGGATGGAGAGAGACAAACAGGCAGACAGAGACAGATTGAGATATTCAGATGAATGGAGAGAAAAAGAGACTGAGAAAATGGATGGGTGGAGGCAGACAGAGACAGAGTTTAAGAGATTGAGATGGATGGAGTGAAAGAGATTGATGAGATGGATGGATAAATGGATGGATGGATGGATGGAGAGAGAGATAGAGACAGAGACAGAGAGAGCCAGAGAGAGAGAGAACAGCAGCAAACAAGGAAAGGGGAAAGTACTCATAATAGAGAATGATCAAAAACTCCCAACATCTGCCTCAGTGCCCCATTTGTGGCACTCATGTGCAGCATAGATTGCCCAGTTTGTTTTAAAACTTCCCTTGATAACACACTTCCATGTTTAGTAATCCTTTCTGACAGGAAGTTGTTACTTGTGTCTACTCTATAGTCCTCCTGCTGCAGTTTTAAATTCATTTTCTCCTATTCATTCCTCAGTGGAAACGTGGCCATCTGGTCTCCATCCTCTCTATCCTGTATGCATAAACATTTTTGATGTCTTGTCTTTTGATCAATTTGCTCTTAGTTTTCTATGAGAACTTTAAAAAAATTAGTGGTAGGAGAGCATACTAGTGACTGACTTCTAAACTTCTAAATTTGCAGACTTTTTTCAATCCATAGCCTTGTTTTTAAAAACCTAATACTGCCTTCTGTATAAGTTTGTTTGAGGCTACTTTTATTTTATGAATTAGTCTGGGAGACTTTCCACCAAGTAGAGAGTTTTGATGTGTGGGCATTAAATATGATAGCTGGTTTTGTACTAAGTTGCTAGTTTTTGGCCCTTAAGCAAAAGGAGCATATGCCCCCAGAGTTATGTATGACAGCTGGCACTGCAAATCTGTAGAGATGAGCAGATTCTGTGGTAAAACTGGCCCTCTAACTTCCCTTCTGTCTGGATGAGGAGGGAGATTTTAGGCTGATGTAACAGAGTTCAAAACATATAGGAAACAATTAAGCCTGGCATGAGGGCAGCATCGCTCACCCTCCTGTTGGGGGCCTGATGTGAGCTTCATTTTATGCATTCAGCAATGCTGCCTGTTCTTCCAGTGGGGCAGTTTTGATCTTAAGGATCTCTCTCTTGGTGGCTGAGCAATGCCAGGCGGTGTGCCGCAGGGCTGTCTCCAAAGCCCAGTCATGGAAGTATGGGAAGGGCAGGCAGCTGATGCTTCAAGGTCTATAAACACACCGATCCCAAAGTGTATTCCTGCATTGGCTTAAGCTTTCGTATGGCTGCAGTAGCAACAGCAGGAGTGTTTGAAATCTTTCTTCTTGGGATGACAAAAGTGGAATTGGGCTCGAGTTTCCTTCCAGTGTCTCCCTTTTACCTTTAATTGATCTGACAAATATTTGGTTAACTACTGTACATGTGACATGACTTCATTGTTATTGTTGGTTGCTTTGGTCAGGATGAGCAGAAATTGTTGAGAAGGCATTTCAGCTCCTTATTCCCCAAGGGAAATGGTTTACCTAGTGAAAGTACAATGGAACTCATGATGAACGACTGCCACTTTCTTCATCATTTTTTGCTGAAAATGTCCTTGATTTTATTGTCTTCAATAACTCATCTTCCTTCAAGATTACATCAAAATTCTGAAACTCATCCCTCCCCCGTACCCTGTGGTCCTGGTGTCTCTTTCTCCCTACAACTGAAGAGGATGGAGGAAGGACATTGGAGAGCTCCTCCCAGATCCTCCATTTAAGGAGGAAACACAGTGCACTTCTCATTCCCCCCCCCCCCCAGGCTACTTGTTTGAATTATTCTGTCTGATTTTTCTTTTTTATGTATCATCTTCCCCCATTAGACTGTGAGTTTCCTGAGGGCAGGGACTGTGTTCTGCCTTTCTTTATATCCCTAGTGTTTAGTCTAGTGAATGGTACACAGTCGGAGCTTAACAAATGTTTGTTGACTGAGTGAATTCCTTCAGTTTATCATTTGGGGCTTCAGCAATATCTTTATGTGCATTTGATTTATTCACTGCACATAGACTGTTTCATTCCCTTATATAGCATGGGAAAAGATCTTGAAGAATTTGTCATTGTGTGTTTCCTGAGGACATTTTGCTTTTTTCTGAAAGATAGCAAAGGAATGTCGTACTTCTGAGAAATCTGGAAAGTCCTTAGATGGGAGGGTAAGATGTTTGGTGTAAGAAGGGTTCAACAACATTCATGAGGAACTGATTTCAATTTCATTTGCCCAGTTTTGAGTCTAGAGATAGACAACAAATTCAGGGAGGAGACATGAAAATTCCGAGGAGTGCAAGGACTTTTCTAAAGCTGAGTAGGGGAAAAAAGATAATGGTAGCTGGGAGAGAGCCAGCCTCTGAGTCCCCTTCAACTTTTCTCAGAATTAAATAACCAAGCAACATCCTTAAAGAGTCTGAGTAAGTTCCAGGTATGTGAATCTCATTTTTAGTGCATCTTATTATTAATAAAATACTTTTAAATAAAAAAGAAAAAATGTTTTGAGATGAGTCAGAGGGAGCTAGCTCTGGGTCAGTAGTACTGACAAGTCAAATTCCTTTGTCATGGTGGAAGAGATTCACACTATCCATATACAAGGTTTCGTGAGACAATGAAGCAAGTGGGTCTCCCAAGGATGTCACTCCATTCACATCCTCCACTTTGTACTTGGGAGATAGACAGAGAGAACTTGGATTGAAAGATTAAAGATCATGATTATATAGATGGGTAAATGAAATTTAATGACAACCTTAATTAAAATTTCTGTTTTAATATGCTTTTATTAATATGATAAAATGTTTGTTCTAACTATGCAGGTAGGACTTGAGTAATTTAAAACATCATAATCAGAAGGAAAATAAAAGGAATGACCAGTGGGTGGGGACAGAGTTGAAAGACTGACTAATATACATACATTAAAAATTTGAGAGATTTAATGTAGAGGCAAGATTCAGGGACTGATTGATAACCAGTTTACATCTAAGTCTTGCTGAGAGTTTTCAAGGACTCCCCTCCTCAATGTGGCATCCTATTGCGTCTGGGATAAAACATAAACTCTTCTATTTAGATTTTAAAACTCTAAACAACCTGGCTTCAAACTATCTTTTCAGTCTCACTCGTCATTGCATCTCTCCCTTCTCCCACCCTATAATCTGTGACCTTACCAAAGGAGTACTGATATTAGCTCCCACTGCTGGCCACATCAAATGCCACTGTCCTGTACTGAAGAATTTATGTTGTGCTGGAAATATCAGATACCACAATTAAGATGCTTAGCGACATGATGACTGGTCTTCAGAGGTCAAAGAGTATTATAGTAGGTGATGCCTTCTTGCTGATTTTGCCTACAGGTAAGTTTCCACTTAAAGGGCTTCAAAATTCCTGAAGGAAATGTTCACATTATTAATGTTATGCCTTGCCATACTAGATGAAGCAGGTGAGGTATAAAATTATGTTTATCTTAGAGATAAGAATGAGGCAAAGGGGAGAGACAAGTATTTGTCATTTGGAAGCATTGTATTTTCTGTCCTTCTCCCCAAGACAATCCTAGGGACAAATGGTAAGCACTAAAGTGAAGAAGGTTTTCAAATGATGTCAGAAAACAAAGTAAAACAACTTTCTAACAATTAAAGTTATCCAAAAGTGAAAAGAGCCACCTCAGGAACTAGTGTGTTCCTCTTCAGTGGAAATCTTCAAGCAGACACTGGATGGGGCCCCCACAGAGCAGTGGACTCCAAGGTATGGACCCTCATTCCCAGCAAGCAATTGTATGACACCTAGATGAACATATCATGAATCCATTAGAGAGTGGTGACATTCTACCCTCCCTGCCTTGTCTTCAATAGAATTCCCATTACCCCTCTACTCATTATTTTCCAATGCTCCCCTAATTGGCCTCCTTCCACATCTGACCGAAGGTGTACAATTTTCGAAACTCTCTTCTGCTTAAGGTGTCAGCTCCTGAGGAAGGTTATAACATAACCATGGCCCAGGCACTCACACAAGCAGCTTTCAAAATTCCTCCCATCTCTATCATACTCACACCGTGTTAGTGCCTGGTCAGTAAGGGCCCACATTTCTTTCCCTCCTTAATTTCTCAGTGGGACAGAATAAATACCAAAGAATACGTAGGCATGGGTTGGTTTCAATTTGCAGGTTTCAGATCTCATTGTGTTATCTTTTCCTTAACTACTAGTCATCTTTTAAATGACCTGTCTCTGTTGAGGGCACGACCATCCTTCAACTTACCCAGGTTTTCAATCTCAGTGTTGTCCTTAACTCTCCAAGTTCCGTCATCCTACAACCAACTTGGAGTCAAGTCTTGTCAAATCTACCTCCACAATATTTTTTGCATTTATCCCTTTTTCTCCATTCACACAGCTACCTGTCCCCACCTTAGTCATCAGCTCTCACCCAGAGAGTCACAGTGGCCTCCTAATCTGTCTCTGCTTCAAGTCTTTCCCTGTTTCAGTCTGTCCTCCACATAGCTGCCAAATTAATATTCCTAAATCTGAAGTTTGACAACATTAATACGTTAAACAAAAGCCCCAAATTTTTGACTTTGTGGATTCTAGGGTCAAAGAGTATTAAACATTTTCTTCATATTTTACAATTTTATTTTGTGTAAGTTTTATAATATGCATAAGTATCAGTATAGTAGTAGACATATACAATCTTTAAATAAGTAAATATGGTCATATTGGAAGTGTGTCCCAAAATTTCTATGACTAGGGATATAGGATCAAAAATATTTGGAGTCTTTAGCTGTATAGGTCATTCTTGTTCATGTGTGGGGTCAACTAAATGTTTCTCTAAGGTCTTTTTCAATGCTGAGTCTGTAATGCTAGGATTTTTTCCATATTGCTCCAGATTACAGAAAAGAACAAACTGGCATTGTTAGTGGTGCTTCTATATGTGAATCAGTGATTGGGGTATTATCGTGATTGGAAACTCTCTCCACTGACCCATTTGTGACTTATAAGGGAGTTTCTTGAGGGACATGGAGGTGTGGCCTTGCCTGGGGTCACAAAGCTAGTAAGCGTGAAAGGAGAGACCTGAAACCAGACCATTCTGACTGACTACTATTGTTTCTATTACAACTACTACTGCTACTACCACCACTACTGCTATTACTACTCCTACTACAACTACTACTACCACCGCTGTTGCTACTGTTGCTACAACCACTACTACTTATTGTTATTACCGGGACTAAAACTGCTACTACTACTATTACAAATGCTACTGTAAAAACTGCTACACCGACCATTATTACTAACGCTAAAACAACTGCTACTTAATATTACTAAAACAGCTACTACTATTAGCTTTTATTTATGTAGCATTTCTATTATGTTATCTCTTCATTTTACCTTTTGTTATGCTATGTTATGTGATCCTTACAACAACCCTGTGAAGTAGGTGCTGTTATTATCCCCTTTTTAAGAGATGAAGAATTAGAGGGTGAGAGCAATTAAGTGATTTATTCAACGTTATATAAATGTCTGAGGTATATTCAAATTCAGGCCCTCTCTGGCTCTGAGTCTAGCCCTCTAGTCACTGTGCCTCCTGGCAAAAGTTTAGAAGGCTTTCCCTATGACAGTAAATATATGATGTAGCAGCTTGTCTTGTACTCCTCCCATTTTCCATGGTCTCATTTTTGTAGATATATTTAGTTTAGCATTCAAAAATAACCCAAAAATGCATCATTTATACTTGGAAGACACTTAAGAGGTTTTCCTAATACTCTCATTTTTGAAGTGAAGGAATTATAGGGTCATAGAGCTAGAATTGGAAGGGAATTTGCAACCTATCTTGTTTAAGCCTCTCTTTTTATAGATGAGGAAATTGAAGCCCAGAGAAGTTAAGCAACTTTTCTAAGGCTATGCAAGTAGGATTTCATCTCAGGTCCTCTTACTGCAAATAAAGTGCACTGTACCTTGTGACCTTTCAAAGTACCTTATCCAATGGCGTTTGGAAAATTGGCAGAGCTAAGATTCTGTTCCAGATGTCCTGACTGAATTCAGAGTCCTTTCCATTACACCATAGATTCTCTAGATTGTAGGGTGAGTGCTTTGTAATCTGTATATTATCCCTTAGGCTGCGACTCAAGAACAGGAAATATGTGAGAATAAAACCTCACTCACTTGATGTAAGACATACGCCATTTTAACCCAACCGGCTAGCTTTTAACCCAACACAAACACAACCCCTTTAGAACGTTCCAGCAAATCCACTTGAGATACCTACACTAGAAGAAGACAAGGACCTTACCTATGTTATAGCATTTGACGTGGCCTACTTTGCTAGTCTCCAAAGCAGCCTGCTGAGGTCACTCCTTAACCCCACCCCCCCACATAACCATTCAGAACACTTCCAGTGAGCTGAAGGGACAGCTATAGTTAGATTTTTCATTTAAAATTTGGCACAGCCTGTAGTCATTCCTGTTACTTCCAAGGACTGTTGCCATTATATTAAAAAAGAGTAAATTTGCTGCGCGTTACTTACTGCCCAGAAAATCCAGTTGAAACCTGCTACTGCCAAATCTGCAGATTCAATGCAGGGCCAGAGACTTTAAATAGCTCCTGCAAGGGAGGATTTTCTGCTGTCTAGAAAAAATAGGGGTGGGGGAGGCTTGATAAAGCTTGAGTTTGAAGGATTGGACATGGACCATTAAAACTCAAAATGGTTGGGAGGAGGACAGTCTCTGCCTCTC
The DNA here is from genome assembly GCA_023548195.1 of Bettongia penicillata ogilbyi. NCBI lineage: Eukaryota > Metazoa > Chordata > Mammalia > Diprotodontia > Potoroidae > Bettongia > Bettongia penicillata. The sequence goes on along the minus strand of JAJHZJ010000047.1, from coordinate 12,754,370 downwards.
TTGATGTCTGACTGCCCCATCTGTGTTATTCTTGAAGGCAAAGGCTTCAGTTAATTATTAGTTCCTAAGACTCAAGATGTCCACTGTCAGAGTAAGACAGAGAAGGGGATCTTCTCACTTGGGTTTTACTGAGGACCCTCAAGCCTTCTCTATCAGGGACCCAGGCTCCCACATAGAATCAGTTCCTAATGGAGTCACCTAGATGGTAAATAGGACTTGGAAGCAGGAAGACCTGAATTCAAAACCTAAGTAAGACACTTATTAGTTTCTGTGACACTAGGCAAGTCTCTGTTTCTTCATCTGTAAAATGTAGATAATAATAGCACCTGATTCCTAGGTTGGGATGATTGAATGAGATAATATGTGAAGTGTTTTGTAAACTTTAAAGTGCTTTATAAGTGTTAGCTATTACCATTCGTGATTTCAGCCCCCTAACCGCTTAGCTTTTTTTTTAAAGTCAAAAAGCTTATTAAAAACCCCTCCTAAGGAGGACAATAAACTAGGCTAGAGGCTCTTTACACTGAGGATGAATCCAATTCTCTATTTGAACTTTTCATTCCACTATGTACATGAAAGTGAAGAGGGACCTATAGAGCCCACAAGTACCCACAAATATATGCTTTGGACCCAGGCTGTACTGTCAACCCAGCCCAAGCAACTGAATTTCATTGATTCAAAAATTTTCTTGAGCAAACATTGTGTCGATGTAGATGCTATGGAAGACAGAAAATCGAAAAAAAATATCCATTTCTTTTCAAGGAATCCCAGTCAATGGACTCATTTTTTCTTTCTTTTTTTTTTTAAAGTTGAGGATGGACTTTATTTTACTATAGAAATTGTAAAAGATACAGAAAATTTAAACAAACTCATAAACAGGTAGAGAAAATAGATAAAATATATGTAAGATAGTACATAAAGCCCCCTGAAAAAGGAAATTGAATTTGGGGTTGCAAGTGAATCAACATTCTGAAGAAAATTCACTCTTTTACTCCTCCTATATATTTGATTCATTTTCCCCCATTTCAATCCCCTCAGGAAAAAAATGTTTTGGGCTTACTAAACAGGCAGTCTCCTTCTTCTCAGACCTGAACAGTCTGGATAATGCATGATGAGAGTGAAGCTGAAAGTACAGCCCTTTTATTCTCTCATGTTGAGAGGTTTTATTTTTCTGAAAAATAAAATTTTATTTATATCTTTTTTTATACTGACTAAATTTCCACTATATCTCTCACATCTCTAGTACTCACTTTCTTAGCTGAGACAAATCACTGGGTCTTTCTGGGCCTTAATTCTGACCCCTGTAAAATGATGGTGATAACATTTACTGGCTGATTACCTTAAGAGGGCTATTATGAAGACCAAAGGAAATAACGAATATGAAATCCCAATGTGAGATCTAAATATTACTCATAGAAGAGGGGCACATCCATTTGACTATGATATGTGGATCCAATGAGGCATTGAGACAAGTTTCTGGTACTTTACTCCTCAAGAGACTATGTGCCTTTAGCACATGATGCATTGACCTGATGGGTGATGAGGACATTTATGGGGCAAATAAGAGTTGCAACGTGAAGGCGGAGCCGTATAGACAGGGTTAAGGAGCGTATGAGTCATACCCTGCTAATCTGGTGTCAACTGGGATAGGGGCTCAAGCCTAGAGAGCTAGCACTTACCTTTTAAAATATGCTACCTTTGAACCCAGTAGTTTGGAAAATCTAGAGCTGAGTGGAGTCTGGACTACTAATTAGCCAATCATGCTGAGAATAATTAAAAGGATCTGTCTAAGAGGTTCTGTCTGTTCAGAATAGGCACATAGCAGGTTTATTGCTTGTTGTCTAGGTAATAGTCTAGTAAATGGAAGAGTTAAGATTAGAGCTGAGACCTTCCCTCATGATGCAACCACTGTTTATGTTGTACATAGAATATTTTTTCATCACCTAATATGACCTAAATATCTAGTTGCCAAAAGACAGAAATTTCATTTGAAGTAAGAATTGGAAGAAACATAAAGATTTGATTTTAATTGTTACTTAAACATTACAATATTCAGATAAATCCACTGTTTTTTTCTTTTAGTATTACAGTACAACTTACATGCCTTATATGTAAGGCAGCATAGTACAGAGAAAAGAAGAAAGGATTTAAGCTCAGAGGACCTGGGTTCAAGTCTGGTTCTTCCACAAAATTATTTAATCCCTGTTGGCCCCAGTCTCAATTTACTCATCTGCAAAATCAGAGGATTGAATTTGATGACTCCTAAGGTTTCTTCTGGACCTAAATCTATGCTTCTAAGGGTGGCAGAAGGGTTTCTACAGGTGGAAGTTTTAGATGACTTTTTTAAGTCTCTTCCCAGATCTGACTTGTTTTCTGAAACTAGTAGGACTGGGGTTAGGGTTAGGGTTATGATGAAAATGAAAAACTCACTGACTACAGCCAAAGGATTTGGGTCCAAATCTTGGTTCTGACTCTTCCTATTCCTTTGGTCACTCCCCTTCTGTCTCTGTATTTCTTTTCTCTCATCTACAAAGTAAGACAGTTAGAGTAGATGATCCCACCCGACGTAATCTCAAGATTTTCCCTATCTCCTCCTTTAATCACCCTGGAGCACAAGGAGAAAAATGGGTTATAGCAAAAATGTGACCAGAGAAACGGCTCTCCAAGAGATAAAAATCTAACCTCAATGGCACCACAGGCAGAGAAAATTTGATTTTGACCCCCAATTTGATCCTAATTTATTTCCTCTTTGACAACATTCCTTCCAAATCTTCTAAATAAATTATATTCTCCCAAAGACCCAAGGTAATTAAATAATCCACCAACCCATATAACTCTCATCATAACAACTCTCTCCAAAGTTATGAATGAGTCTCTTAATTGACAAAACAATGGCCTTTTCTCAATCCTTATTCTCTTTGACTTTTGCAAAGCCTTCAGTGCTATTGATCCTTTTCTCTTTCTTGATATTCTTTTCTCTCTAGGTTTTTGGGCCACCACTCTCTCCTGGTACTCCTCTTATCTAACTTCTCCTTCTCAATCTCCTTTGCTAAATCCTCATCCAGATCACACCCTTAAACTTTAGGTGTCCCCCAGGTTTTGGTCCTGGGCTCTCCTCTCCTACCACTACACTGTTTGGTGATCTCATCAGCTCCATGGATGTAATCACCATTTCTAGGCTAAATCTCTCTTCTGACCTCCAACTGCCTTTCCAACATCTCAAAGTATATGTTTAGTAGACATCTTAAATGAAACATGTCCAAAATAGAGTTCAATATATTTTCCCTTATCTTCCCCCCCACATCTTCCCTTTTACTGTAGAAGGTAACACCATCCTCCCAGTCTCTCTGATTTACAACCTCAATTCCTGACTATTTTTCACTGCCCATAGCTAATCTGTTGACAAACCCTGTTCATTTCACTTCTGTAACATCCTTATATATATTCTCTTCTCTCCTCTGATACTGGATCACTCTAGTGCAGACCTTCATCACCTGGCCCTCACGCCTGGACTTTTAAAATAACCTGCTGGTGGGTCTGCCTGACTCAAGTCTCTCTCGGCTCCAATCCACACTCCATTCAGCCACCAAAGTGATTTTCATGAAGTATAGATCTGACCTTGTCACTCCCCTACTCAATAAACTCAAGTTGGCTCCTTTTGCCTTCAAGATCAAAGGCAAAAAGCTCTGCTTAGCATTCAAAGCACTTCATAACCCAGCCGTCTCCTACTTTTCCAGTTTTCTTAGACCTTACTCCCTGCTACATACTCTTAGAAACACTGACCTCCTGGATGGTCCATGAAGAAGTCATTCCATCTCAGCTCTGAACATTTCCTCTGGCTGTGCCCCACACCTGGAATACCCTTCTTCCAAAACTCTGTCTACTAACTTTCTTTAAGTCCCAACTAAAATTTCATCTTTAACTAAAACCTTTTCCCCATACCTCTTAATTCTAGTCACTTACCTCTGTTAACTACTTTATCCTGTATATAGCTTGCTTTGTATATATTTGCTTGCATGACATCTTTCCTATTAGACTATAAACTCCCAGGGTACAGGGACTGACTGTCTTTTGCCTCTTTTTGTATCCCCAGCATTTAGTCTAGGTTTTGGTATGTAGTAGGAACTTAAGAAATGCTGATTTATTATTGATTGATTATATCCACCATACAATACTACTAGAGTAGAAGAAGCCAAGTCAATAAGCATTTATTAAATACCTACCATGTGTTAAGCACAGTGCTAAGTGCTCAGGTTACAAAGAAAGGAAAAGGAAAAACAGTTTCTCATCTCATAATCTAATGAGTGGGAGGTGGGGATAGGGAAGACAGAAATGTCAACCACTGTGTACAAACAAACTACATACAAGATAATTAAAGATAATCTCAGAAGGAAAACACATTAAGGAACACTGGGAAAGACCATATAGAACATGGGATCTTAGATGAGATGTGAAGGTAACCAGGGAAATGCAAAGGCAGAGATGAAGAGGAAAATGATTTCAGGTATGGGAGACAACTAGTGGAAATATACAGACAAGGGAGAGGACATTTACTATGTGAGAAACTACAAGGAGACAAATGTTACTGGATCTCCCAGTACATAGGATATGACTGGAGATGTAACAAAAGCTAGTTTATTAAAGGTTTGAAAAGTCAAACAAAAGATTTACACTTAATCTTTCATGTAATGAGGTGCCACTAAGATTTGTTGAATGGGGCAGTGACATGGTAAGACCTGGGCTTTAGGAATATCACTTTGGAAGCTGAATGGAAGATAGATTGAAATGTTGAGAGGCTTGAGGTAGAGAGACAAACCAGCAGGCTATTGCAATAATACAGGTGTGAGGTGAAAAGTACCTGTACCATAGTGTTGGCAATGTGAGAGGAAAGATGAGGGCCCTTTGGAGTGTCCTAAAGAAGTAGGTATCCTAGTCTGCTTAAAGCCATGAGGCTCTAGAATCTAAGACAAAATATACAAGAATAGTGACTAGTGAGGGTCAGGGATACCTGAGCCATAGGATAGCTTAGGAAGCAAATGGGGAGCATGCAAATCGAAGGAAGAATTTAGGCAGTGAATACCAACAAAGTGAAGTCACCCCTTCTCTATCTACAATGCTGCTTGAACTTGGAATTATAAATGACAGTAGGAAAAAAAAATCGTCCAAGTGGACCTGGGCATGCTTTATACAAATGACACCTTAAATGAGAATTTCCAGCATGCATGACTTCCCTTTTCACCTCACATATATTTACCCATAATTATTTTTCAGTGGAGTGACCTGACATCAAAAAATATTGGTAAAAGTCACTCCCCTTTAAACGTTCCCAGACTAGATTTCCAAAGTGAGACAACCTTTACAGTCCAGGAGTCATTAAGCATTTCCTTTGTTCATAGGGTACTGAGCATATACACTCAGTGCCTAATTACTTTGGACATTATCTAAGTCACCAAGGTAGGTGGCTATCTCACAGTGAGCTCATAGCACAGGTGGCTGACATTGCTCTGGAGGGTTAATTTCATTCCCACCCATTTTCTATCTGGCAGATTCCATTGTCCACTGTCACTGAGACGTCTCAGATAGAAACAAAGGAATATAGCTGAACAAAACAAATAGAGATGCCCCAGTGCAACTGTCACCTAAAACTATTATGAATATTTTTAGGGAAGGTATTTTAAATGCATTTAATCTATTCAGTCTGAAGACTCAAATATCAGGGTTTCTGCTTTAGTGATGTGTCAATGCTTGGCCGCGCTTTAAAGTTTCAAGCTTTTCAGTGCAGCGCTGAAGTCAGCCTTGACAGAACAATTTATCAGTACAGTAAGTGTTCACTATGTATAATATTAATGGCTTTTTTTTTTTTTACAAATTTAAGTTTCTCAGCATCAAATGGAACCTTCAATTACAGAAATTTCTTCATGGTAACTGGACCTTCTTTAGCTAGTAATGTAGAGATGACTGAGCAGGTCATGGGAGAGGACAATGGGTATAGAAGGAAAAGAAGAATTAACCTGAGGCTCTGTTTTTTTTACTAACTCATCCCTGATTATCATTGTTATTAATATTCATTGAGCCCCTGTTACATGCCTGGCACTATTCTAGGCACAAGGGGCCTCACCTGCTGGGCATTTATGTACATTTATTTTAGAGATCCACTGAGTTGCTTTAAGAAGTTCCCTTTTAATCAGACCCTAAAACATACTGTCTAGGTTTAATTAGGGTCAATCAATCTTTATAGTAATTTTCTTTGTCTCTTTCAGAGTTATTTAATTCTACAAGTTGCCTCACCCTGGCTCCCAAGAGTTTCAAGAAATCAAAAGCCTCTTTTACCCATCTAAACATTCCACATTGTCAATCCTTATTGTAAGGATCACAAATTTAAATATTAAACACATTGTGACTAAACCTGCCTCTTCTAATCACTGAAGGTTAGCATTGGCATCCTAGAATCTTAGTTGAAAAAGGACCTCAGGGATCACCTAGTGCAGCTTCTAATTGAAGTTTTAATCTCAAATATACCATCCCCTTGGAGTGATTGCGCAGTGAACCTACGGTTGAACAGCTGATGAGGAGTTCACTACCTTATGAGAGAGCCCATTACAAAGGTGTTGGAGAAATATTGGGGAGACTAACAACGAAAAATTCTGCCCAGGAGTTTGGTCCAAGAAAAATGAGAAGTGTTTAAAAATAAATTGTTGCTGACTGACTGATAGACAACATAAAGACAAATGATTTCAATGAAAAGAAAATGATGAAACTATAAGAATAATGTGGTCAGTGACATGCTGTAAATGTTTGACCACCAGTCATCATACACACATACATATATACCTGCAAATGCTGTTGTGTTTGTCCTTCGTTGTCGAAGAGGACCATGACATCGAGATGATGACATGACTTGCAGTTGACTTTGATTTGAATGAGAGTGGACTGTGCAAGGTCACCAACCTCACTTTCATCCCCTGTGCCATCTGGGTCCAGAAGCCTGATATTCACCAGGAGAACTGGAGATAGTCCAGGATGCAATGGGAGACCCTGGCCCTTTCAGGACAAGGTCTTATCACCTTCTCACTTTGAGTGAGAGACACCCATTCAATGAACAGGCTTCTTTAAGTAGTTACTCAAGGAATGGCCCCTTTAATAAAAAAAATCAAACTGGGAGGGGAAGACCCTCATGGTTCCTGGGTAAAAGAGAAGCAATTACTATTTAGTAATTACATATGTACGTGCAGAAATATGTATATATGCATATAAATACATACATATATTCCATATATAGTTATATGTATTTATGACACACTCCTGTTTAATCCACATCACTAAATTTTCTCCATCATATCTAGCCGATAAAAAAACAACAAAATAAGTCATGCTTATAGTATTTTCCAGTTTCTAAGGTATAAATGAACACATTGAGAATTTAATAATTGCCTCTCTTGAGCCCACCGGATCTAGCTCCAGAACACTCCTGGATTTTCAAAACTAGACCTAATCGAAACACATGTAGAAGATGGAAGTACGGACAAATTATGAAGGATGGATACAAAATAACAGCACAATTCTGCAAGAATAGTGTCAAGAAGCTAGTCAATGTTAAGGTTTGCCCTAAATGTCGTTTAAAAAATAAGGCACTTGTGCATTTGGTTAGGAGCAATAGAGGATCAAAAACCAAATCTGCTAGTCTGAGTAGAGTCGACAAGCATAAGGGATGATAGAAAGGAGTCTCATTTTCCTTTTGTTTTTTCCTTCCAAAGAGAATGATCTTAATGATCTTAGCTAGGAAGGATGGACCAAAAATTTTAAAAGATAATGGAGACCTACAAGGAGATAATAAGAAAACAGCTAGCATTTCACAGTGAATTAAAGTCGCTGGTCCAAACAAATTGCAATAAAGAGTAAGTCAAGAACTGGCAGAGGATGCTGAGGCTCTCTGGAAGAGTTCTGAAGAGTCATAGAGAACAGTGCAGAGTCAGAGGTACTGGAATACTGTAGTTTTGGAGATGGGGAAACTCCGAATCTTTTTTTTTTGAGAGGGCGGGGTTTTCAAAATAACGGATGAAGAGTTTGACTTAAATTCCTGAGAAAGCTTTGGGGTGCTGTAATCATGGGGTTCTGTTAGACAGAAGGACTCCAGAACTCTTTTCTGATCCTGAAATTTATGACCTATGAAAGAGAATAATAATAGTTAACATTTGTATTGTGTTTTAAGATTTGTTAAATGCTTTATTTATATTATTATATTTATTTATATTATCTCACTTGATCTTCACAGCAGCTCTGTGAGCTCAGTGCCAATATATCCATTTTTCAGAAGAGGAAACTGAAGCTCAGAGTTTAAGGCACAATATATCCATTTTTCAGAAGAGGAAACTGAAGCTCAGAGTTTAAGGCACTTGCCCAGATTCATGTAGCTGGTGATTATCTAATGCAAGATTTAGATTCAGGTGCCCTACACGCCAGTTCCAGCGCTGTAGCCACGATGGCATCTACCTGCTTCCTGACTGAGGTAACAACCCTTTGGATCAGAGGAGGAAATGATCACAGTTCCTGCTACAGAAAGGATTAGATATATCCAACCTGCACACTTCCCTTCCATCAATTGAAAGACATTTGAGAGTCCCTGTGATTTATTTATTTTTTTGTTTTATCTTTTCTTAATTTACTTCTCCATTCAGGTTTGCCTCCTTTCTCCCCCTTTCCATTCTCAAAAGTCTATGTTTAGAGTCAGTTGATAAGCATTTATTAATCTTTATTATCTGCCAGCAAACGATGCTAAGGACCAGGATACGAAGAAGGTTAAAAGATATTCCCTGATCTCAGGAGTTCACAATCTAATGGTGGAGGAAACATGCAAACAGCTATGTCCATAGCGTGTGTCATAAAATGTTTGGGAAAATAGCAATTCTTGGTGATAATGTTAAGATTGTTTAGCAATGAGGGTACTACCAAAAGCTGACAGCTGTCAAAATTCTACAGCTTCTATGTGGTAAGGAAATAAGGATCTATCAAGTGCCTCCTACTGTTCTAATCACTTTTAAAATATTATCTCATTTGGTCCTTGCAACAGCTCTCTAAGATATATGATAATAATTTATGCCCATTTTATATATGAAGAAACTGAGGCAGTGACATTAAGTGACTTGCCCAGGCTGGAGGACTATTAAGTATCTGAGGCTGGATTTGAACTCAGGTCTTCCTGACATCAGACACAGTGCTCTATCTCCTGCACTACCTAACAGTTTATTAGTAATATGGTAATTGGAAAAGATGCTGACAAGAGTCAGAAACTTCTAATAATTGCTGTGTGAAATATATGAATTATATGTGAAATAATAAACTATATTTTAATAAGCAAAATGAGTATTTAAAAGAAAAACAATGTCCTCCCTATACATGTTAATATTGAACTATATTCTTAATGTCTTACGTGAGCAAGTTACTTAAGCTCCGTGAGCCTCCGTTTCCTTTTCTATAAGATGAGATGGTTATAGTAGATGACCACTGAATTGCTACCATCCCATCATCCTGTTTTCTTAATCTCCTTGTCAAATGACATTTCTTGATATTGACTTTAAGGGACATCTTAGGTTACATTTTTCTCAGATTCCCTGTTCTTTGTCGGATTCTTCAGAGGACATAGCCTTCTTGTACCAGTTAGTTTTTTTGGATGGTTTTTAAAGAGAAAACCCAAGTCTTCAGTCAGCCATTAGTGTTCCCTTCAGGTCTCTAGTTATTGCCTAATTCTAGGCTTCCTGGAGTTTCTACAAACCTCTGGAACAAATCCCCTTATTTTACTCACCCCCATATCCCAAATAACAATACATTGATGTTTTAAGTGATCTAAAAATATAGCCAGTCATTCAGCCAGCATGGTGAATGTGGTAGACTTGGAGTCAGAAGGGACTTTCCTTCAAATCCTGCCTCTGACACTTAGATAAAGCATAGGTATGCCAGATATTTATTCTTCCTTAGCCTCTGTTTCCTCATCTGTAAAATGAGGACACTAGTATCTACGTAAGGTGTTTCAAAGGTTGTAGTGCAGTCTTGGTCTATTAAAGTTTAATGATCTACATATAAAAACTTAATGACTTATTACAATATACTTTTGGGACACCATATATTTCCTACCTCACAGGGCTGTTATGAGAATCAAGTGAGACCATCATTTTGTAAACATTATGGGGGTTATATGAAGATCTGTTACCATCATAAATAGGAAGAACTATAAAAAATACATTTATTCTTCTTTGCCTCTCTTGTCTTCTTTCTTCTTCTGGGTATGTGCCTTTATGTTAGCTAGAAAATGGTTCTTAGAGTCTATTGGGGGTAGAGCATATACACTAATAACTATTATTAAAACAATGCATAATAACTGCATCAGAAAGGGTCAGTTGGAGTGATATGTGAGATCCAAAGGGGAAAAGGTCATTGCCTACCAACTGGGAAAGTGAGGAAGGCTTTAATATTAATGGCTAGAGAAAGGAAGACATTCCAAATGTGAGGAACAATATAAATAAAGGGATAGAGGTGGGAAAGTAAGAAAGGTATGCATGTAAGCAGAGACCAATCCAGCCTGATGAGAGCATGCAACATTTAAACAGAAATAGCATGAGGCATGTCTGGAAAAAGAAAGTTGGCACCACACTGTAGAAAACATCAAATGCCAAATGAAAAAGTTTCACTAAGTAGGCAAAAAGAAGAGTTCGCAACCAATGAATAACAATACTGAAGCTAGGCATAAAGGATTCGATGGCATTTTGCCTGGTAATTAGATGTATTGAATCCTCTATCTTACATGTGTTCAATGAAGACCCATGCATCTTTCAAAATCATACCTACCCATGATCAGGCTCCATTTCTCTTTGGGACAAAGAAGAATATTACAGATTTGTGAATATTCCATGGATCAGGTCATGGCTTAGCAGAAAGGACTCTCAAAGTTATTTTGCAAAGGCAGTTCCTTGTGCTGATCCTGTAGATATGTGAAGAACATTGCTTTTGAAATTAGAGTTTTGTATTTCCTTCTATTTCATGGGAAGAGACTTTTTATCTCAGTTGGAAAAGACTTTGTTTTGCTATCTGAATAGTGTGCTATCAAATTAGTCTTACCTATCAGAAGCCTTCACCGAAGGGACTTGAAAGGAAGTGATTTATTTGTAACACGTTCACCATTCAAGGCATGTCTCCCTGGATAACTCCAAGCCATAAGTAAAGGTCTTCTGAAATGACTGGTCCATTTACTACGATGATTTGCCTCTTACTGTATCTCCCAGCAATCCTACCCAGTGTTTTGACTAACAGATAATTGGTAAAGAATTCAAACAATGAGCCTCCTTTGGAGAAGGTTATTACAACTAATCATACTTCTCTACACTGTTTATATAGGACACTGCAATAAAAAAAAAAACAAAAGAATTTCGGAAAAGTTGGGCAGGAGAAGAAGCATAGTATAATGGAGAGACTACAAGTCTTGTTGAGATATGTGACCTGGATTGAAATCTCACCTGTAATACTTTTTAATTGCAGGACCATGGGCATGCCATTTAACTTCTCTAAACCTCAGGTTACTCATCTGTAAAATGGGGATAACGATAACACTAACTTTCATAGGATTATTGTGAGAATCAAATTCAGCTATTTTTTATTTATTATGAATAAATTCAGTTATTTATTATTTCTTTTTATCTAGAGTTGATATCTGGGAAAATAAACAAATAAAACCAAACCAATACAAAACAAAACAAAAAACCCAGAACCCTATGCATTGATTATGTATGCAGAGAGATACAGATAGACAGAGAGAGAGAGACAAAGACAGACAGACAGGGACAGAAATAGAGACTTAGAGAATGACAGAAATACGTATTGGGAGGGGAGGGAAGGAAAAAGGAAGGGGGTCATTGTAAGGGGATAAAGGGAAAAGGAAAGGAAGAAGGCAAGGGAGAGGAAGATAGATTGCACTGAAAAACTTGAAATAGGTCCCACATTTCAGTGGAATGAATGCTGGCAATGTAATAGCCAGCATTTTATAAAGTAATTTACATACTCTTTTGCATTTGAGCTTCCCAACAATTCTCTAGTACATTTCCCTCTACTATTTTACAGGTTAGGAAACTGAAGTTCAGAGATAATAAATGACTTGCTCAAGGTCATATGGCTAATGGTGTGGGATATGGATACAAATGTTCTGAGTTCCAAGTCCAGAGCCCAGAGTTTTATCCATCACCCTCCACTGTGACTTCACAAGACAAACAGAAAGTTACTTTTGTTGAAACTGAAATGCCTTACTCCTGTGGACCGGTTGATGGGAGTGTTCATGAATTTGAGTGATAGAACTGTTTGTACCTCCTGGGTAGCAGGAGTAGAAGGGATTTTGAGTTCAGTTTTTGGAGGGCATGCTTTGATAGAGTCCTCTCCTCTATGCCAGGGAAAGCTGCTCCTAGGGTTTATCTGACTCTGACATGGCTGGGAAGCTTTGTCATGTTTCCGGCTGTGGCAGATTGTATCACAATGGAACAGCCTTGCTTTCTACCCTGCATCCAATTTGGATATAGACCTAGAGAAGGATTTCCAAATGTTCTAAAAATCTGGGACACTTCTTTTGCCATCCTCTGCATCCCAGCAACTGTTCCCAAACCTTCCAGCACTTGTCCTGTAGCCATTTAGTCCGGAGAGTCATAGGAAATTTGTCCTCGCCTGGTAAAAGAAAGTGTGAACTGTGTTTTTTCATTAATCAAATGATGCTAGAGCCTTTCTCAACCACAATTACATAGGAGAGGGCCTTGGGGGTTTGGCTTGTTTTCATTTTCTTGTTTCGTTTTTTCCCCTTCAGTCCAGGGGCCAAAGGAGTCATTACAATTAGCCAGAAATCTGTTGGTTAGGATAACTTTCCAAACTGTATCACGATCAATGGCCTCACTAAAAAAATAAAATTTACTATCCCAAGACTAAAATCTTCTATATTGGGTAATGATAGAATCATAGATAGTCCAACTTTCAAAGAAAGAGGAGGTATTGTGCCCAAGATGAAAAATTCAACTCAACAAACATTTATGACGTGTTAGGCTGTGTACAAGGTCCTATGGTGCTCTAATAAGGACTTCTTAAACTGTGGGTCAAGACTCAGAAGCCAAAGGGGTTATCAGTGGAAAAAATTTAAGGAGCCCTGCAGTTTAGATGGGGGACCCCCAGACAAAAAGTCTCTTGTCCTTTAAGAACCTGCCTTCTACTCAAAGGATTCAGGGTATACAATAAATTCAAAGTAACTTCCAGAGGGAAAGTCTGGGCATTTATTAAGTACCAACTATGTGCCAAGTATTATGTTAAGCTAGAGGATACAAAGAAAGACAAAAACACTTTCTGTCTGAAAGGACTTCACGATCTAATGGAGAAGATAAGCATGAAAATAATTACATACATACGAGATATTTAAAAAGCAGGTGGGAGGTTATCTCAGGAGAGAAGGTACTAATAACTGGGAAAGTCATGAAAGTCTTTATGTAAGCAGTAGCCCCTGAATACTGCTTTTGAAGGAACCTAGGGATTCTACCAGACAGAGAGCAGGAGGGAGTACATTTTAGCACAGGAAATCTCTTGGGCTTTTGTATCATCAAGGCAATATTTACAGCACTGCGGGCAACTATGAATTTGCCAATGTAGTTCTGAATTGAGAAGTATAACAGACTCTCCATGCAGAAGGCAGCACCAAAACATTTATTCAAACACCAGAAAACCAAATCCATTATAGTAACAAAGAAATCTATACAAAAATAACAATTTGCCAGAAAATTCATAACAATAAGGAAAAATGCATTATCAATACAGCTTTAAAGGCCAGAAGCCAGAAATGGATTATCCTGCATGGAGAATGACAAGTAAAGCAGTTACCTAGAACAGAACATAGGTGAAAGATCTGTCAGGACAGGAAAGAGTAAGATACAAAAGAGTAGATGCAATAACAAGTAGCAGGTAGGGGACTTAATCTCACCACAAATTCAGAGCTCTTTCTTTTGGGCCATGAGCTCTCTCCAGTTGAGACCTGGGAGCTGGTGCACTCCGGAAAAATGCTATGGGAGGACTGGCACCTGGGAGTCAGAACATTTGGGCAATGGTATCTTGGAACAGAAACAGCCATTTGGGAGCAAATTTGCTAACTGAATTTTGCTACAGCCACACTGGTTTTGGTAGGAAAATGATTAACAGAAACCTCTGGGAACTCAACTGATTCTTAATTCTATTGACAGCAACCATGGCTGGGGAACTGCCCTCTCCATTGCCCAGCCCTGGCGAGAGCCACACATGGTCACGTCTGTCTGTCTCCAATGTCTATAGGAATTGCTCATTTTCCTTTTACATTAGACAAAGTAACTCATGAGCACTAGAGTTCTGAGAAATTAAGTGCACACAAGCTCTGATATTTGGACATATGCTATAGCAGGTTAAAAAATTTTCCTTCATTATGATTGTATGCTTGGTTAGAAACTTCTATTGTGACTTTCTAATAGACCTCATCACATAATCAAATTTCACACAACTTTAGACACCTCAGAATTCACAGGTGTTCATTCACAGCAGCTTGGAAAGTGAAGTTTCATTCATTTAAATTTTCCATATCTTTTTTGAATAATATTGAATAAAGGGAGGCAGCAAGACGTAGTGGAAAGATTATTGAGTTTGGTCAGAAAACCTGGGTTCAAATCCCAGCGGTTACTATCTTTTGATTTCGGACAAATGACTTCACTCCTCTGTGACGTAGTTTCACACTCTCTAAAACAAAATGGTTGGATTGCATGAATTTCGAAGCTTCTCCCACTCCTATATCTATGAACCACGATGCTAGTAGATGTTGTCTGGGGAAAGGCTGATAGCAGCAGAGAGTAGCATAATTGATTTCTTGTGACACCTTCCCTCTTAGATGAAATGCCCTCAGCTCTTGGCACCTCTGAAGTTAACATAAGAAAAAAAGACCCAAATTACAACATGAATGAGTTTTGTTAGACAGAAAATAAAGTCAAACCTATAAGACTGGGGAACTGTTGGTTGAGGGATGACATGGAATTATCTTCTCTGGAGGACTTTAAAGAGAGGATAGAGGAGCTTCTGTCCTAGGGGCCACATCCCCAAATTGGCTTGACTGCTTTTTAAGAGCTCTTCTGGTTATGAGATTTTCTGACCTGATTAGTTGTCTAAGAGTCTGCAATTGTTACAAACATAGGATCAAAGCGCCCGCTATGTATTCTGCAAGCACACAGAATGTTTTATGAGGCAGTGAAAAGAGATCATGGTTTGAGAAAGGTATCATTTAACTCAGGAGTAGGACAATGCTAGGGTACTGGTTAGGTGACCTTGAAGAAGGAATTACGATCTTGTGCTTTTGTATCTTTCTAATATTTTCAGTATTTTCAGCCTGGAAAATTATCAGTTTCTGGCTGGCTGACCCATCTCATAATTTGAGTTTCTTTTCTTTCTCTGACTGTAAGAGAATTCATCCCATTCAGCACCGACACTTGTCCTGCAAACATCTGCCCTCCGACACTTGTCCTGCAAACATCTGCCCTCCGACACTTGTCCTGCAAACACCTGCTCTGTATCTCCCTGCCCCAAATGTAACACTGAGGAGCAAATCCATTCTGTTTTGGCATTCAGGCTTCAGGCTGCCTTCATGCCAGGCTTTCTGAAAAGAAAGAGAATGAACAAACATCTTCATATATTGGAAACTCCTCTGCCTCAGGGCCCATCTCTTCTCCATATGCTTTCCTTTGTCCAGATCTTTTACTGAGTATTAATCTCTTGCCTGAAGTTCAGCCCCTTATTTTCACCTGCTAGACATACCCACTTGGATGAGATGAAGCAATCAACAAGCATAAAAACAAACTTAGTACACACCAGCTGTAAAAGTATAAAATAGCCCCTGGTCCCCAGGAATTCACCTCCTAACTGTGGAGACAGTATGTAACAAATAGGGACATGCCAGATGTATACTGAGTTGGAAAAGTCCTCTCAGAAGGGAAAGTACTAGCAACCAAAGGGGGAGGAAGGGAGGAGGACCAGGAAAGGTCTCCTGAACAAGATGGGATATGAGCTGATCCTTGAAAGAAGTCAGTGAAACAAAGGGGTGGAGGTGCGGTGGGGGATGAATGTAGACATTGGGGATAGCCATTATAAAGAAAGAGACAAGACGCGAACTTTCATGTGTGTGTAAGAGCAAAGAGGTCCATGTATCTTGATCATAGAGAGCATGGAGGGTAGTAAAGTATAAGAAAACTAGAGAGGGAGGAAAGGGACCAGGTTAGAAAGGGCTTTAGATACCAGTAACACTTTAAGTTCAACCTGTCCCAAATGGAACTCAATACTTTCCTCTCCAAACTGACTCTTGCTTCTGTCTTCTCTATTTCGGTTGATGGTGCCACGTTCCATAATTGAATCTGCAGTCATGTTGGCCTCTTCTTATTCCATCCCTTTAAATCAAACCAGTGGTAGGTCCTATTGATCATTTGTAATGAATATCTCTTGGTTGCACTCATTCCAGCCCAGCCCTTTTCATGCATATCCTAGCTCAGGATTTCTTTACTTCTCACCTGGATGGTTGCAAGAACATCCTGAATGCTCTATTTGTACTCTTGTCTCTAGTGCATTCTTCACACAGCTACCAAAATATCCTTCTGACCATGTCACTTATCTGCACAAAAACTTTAATTAGTAGGGAAAAAAAATTAAACTGAGCCTGGCTGGTAAGATCTTTTGCCATCTGGCTCCTACTTAACTTTCCAGTCTTATTTCAGCTTATCCTTGTTCATGTAGCCAAATTACAATTGTTCTACGAGCTGTTCCTTGGATTTAGCATGTCATTCCCTACTAGGTGGTGCAGTGGATAGAGAATTGGGCCAGGACTCAGGAAGACCTGGGTTCAGACATGATCTCAGACATTAACTAACTGTGTGACCTTGGGTTTCTGTCTGCCTCAATTTCTTCAGCTGTAAATTGGGGATAATGACACTTTTCTCCCAGGATTTTTGTGAGCACCAAATAAGAATATATTTGTAAAGTACTTAGGAGACTGCCTGATGTGGTTCAGGTGTTGTCCAGTCATTTTTTTCAGCCATGTCCAACTCTTCATGACCCCGTTTGGGGATTTCTTGGTGAAGGTACTGGGGGGGTTTGCTATTTCTTCTCAAGCTCATTTTACAGATGAGGAAATTGAGACAAGCAGGATAAAATGACTTGGCAGGGTTCCACAGCTGATAACTGTCTGAGGCTTCATTTTGAACTCAGGTCTTTCTGACTCCAGGTCTGGCATTCTATCCACTGTGCCACCTAGCTGCCCTGCCTGGAATGTAGTAGGCACTTCATAAATGTTTGCTTTCTTTCTTCCCTGGATCCATGTGTATGCAGAAAGCTCTTCCCTAAGACTGGAAGGCAATCCTTCTTCCTACCCATCTCTAAGAATGTTTTTATCTTCCTTCATTGTTAGATCAGGTACTCACTCCTCCCAGGAAAAGCCCCAAACCTCTCCCACCCACTCAATTGGAAGTGCTCTTTCCCACTTCAAAATCTCCTATAGCATTTTATCTATATCTTTCCTTTATAATGTACTTAATTATGTTTATACATTCTGTATCCTATCTATCATATCATGAGATCTTTAGAAATAATTATGCTATTTTTTCACTATTTGACTCATTTATTTAGTTAATATTTATAACTTTATTTTGTCACACACACACACACACAAACTATAAGTTAGGAAGAGCAAGTGTTATTGCCACCAAACTGACAGCTAATGAAATGAGGCACAAAAAAGTTCAATGATTTTCTAAGGTCACATAGCTAATAAGTGACAGAGTCAAAATACGACCCAAAGTCCTCTATTTTTACCATACAATCTTAATATTACAAGTGCCTAGTATAGTAAAATCAGAATTTCTGAAAAGATCTTGGTGGTTCTTTAGTATAACCTATACCTAGAGAATCTACAATATACACAATAAATAGTTGAAACCTTCAATGAGGGAAGAATCTACTTCCTCCCAAGATAATCCATTCCACTTTGAAATAACCGCTAGGAAATTTTTCTTGACAACTTTTCAAATTGCACTCATTGGTTCCAGTTCTACAATCTATGTCCACAGAGTAAAAGTCAAATGTCCCTTCCATGTGATAACTCTTAAAATAGTATCATAACCCTATGACTAAGTCTACTCATCTCTTAAGGTTCCCATTTCCTCCAGTGTATCCTTATATGGCATGAACTTGAGTCCTATCACCATCATGGTTGCCTTTCTCCGGACTTAACATTGTCTGACTTGTTGATGTCTTTCCTAATGAGCTAATATGAGTAAGTCTCCTTTAAAAATCTTTAAGCTTATGTGAAATGAGAGATATCAGTATTATTAAAACCTGGGACTTAGAATTAAACATAATATTCTAGATGTGGTCTAAATAGAAACAATACCTCTTAATGCGTAATAAAATCACAATGGCTTTTTTTGGCTGCCCAATCACGCAGCTGTCTCACATTAAGCTTGTAGCTGACAAAGCCTCCAGATCATTACCAGACAAACTGCTCTCTAACCATGTTTGCCCTCATGCTATACTTTGTGAGTTGGTTGTTTAAAACTCAGATAAGATTCAGATATTCTCAGTAATTGTATTAGATTGAACTCCATATGCTAGTTCTCTCTCCCAGAGTTGCGTCATCTGAAACTTTGATAAAGCTGTGTTCTGTCTTCAGCCAAATCTTTGAAATCTTTGATAAACATTTTATTTTCATTTAAAAATATTTTCCTTCAATTACATGTAAAAACAATTTTTAACATTCAGTTGTTAAGTTTTGAGTTCTAAATTCTCTTTCTCCCTCTCTTCCTCCCCTCCCTCCTTCCTGAAAGAGTAAGCAATTCTATGTAGGTTATACATGTATGATCATGGGAGACATTTCCATATTAGTAATTTTATGTGTGAAAATATTTGAAGAAAACAAAGAAACAAGATGGGAAGGAAGGAAGGAAGGAAGGAAGGAAGGAAGGAAGGAAGGAAGGAAGGAAGGAAGGAAGGAAGGAAGGAAGGAAGGAAGAAAAATAGTACACTTAGCATTCATTTGCCAATTGATAAACATTTTAAACCACATAGGATCAAGAACCAATACCTGGAGAAATTTACTGGAAAGTCTTTCTCAGGGGAATGGGAGTGATGGAAAGGGCACGTAGGCTTGAGAAACAGGTTTATCCTTTAGTAGTTGGGAGTCCAGAATCATGGGGATGGGGATAATACAAAGGAGTTGCTGCTTTTGTCCTCAGCTGTGCATTTTTTACTTTGTTATTTTTTTCCCCTTTCTGTACCCAACACCCCAAGGCTACAATTGAGCATGGAGATATGGAGATATATATATATATATATATATATATATATATATATACACATATATATATACATATATATACACACACATATACATATACATATATATTCATACACATATACACACATATAATATACATACATATATAAACATATACTTGCTCTAAGAGATTCTACTTCTACTTTTGTTTTTATATTTGCGTATCTCTTTTTTCCTCTCTCCTAATTCATCTGCTTTACTTCTATCTGAACTACCTTACCCTCCTATTACTTAACCTATCCCTACTCCAGCAATCCCTCTCATCTTCCCATTCCCCTAAATCTAGACCCTTCTGCATCCCAGTTTTAACCTATTCTCTCACTCTCCCTTCTAAAGAGCCCTCCTTTATCCTCTCCCTGTCACTATCCCCTTATTTTTATTTCTTTCTAAATTTAGAAGACTTTTATACTCTTCTAGATATATATGTATTTTTTCTTCTTAAACTCATTCCCAATGAAAGGTTTCCAGAACTTAACAGCCACTCTCCCCTGTCTAATTCCTCTATATCATTTCTTCCTCTTGCACCTCATTTGTACTAGATAATTACTCTTTTTAGCTGTTCTTGATTGGTTTTGCTTTTTAAAGTCATAGCATACTCAGGTCTACCCCAATCTTTCTTATAAGCTACCTAACTACTAGTAACAATCTTAGACATGGCTTTTACATTTTCCATAAATAAAAGGCAAACATTTTATCCTTATTTAGTCCCTTATAATTGGTCATTGGTATGTATCTTATATTTCTCTTGGCTCTTGTATGTCAAATCTTCTACTGAGTTTAGTATTTTTGTTTATTTAACAGAGTCCTAGAAGTCTGACAGTTGATTGAATGTCCATTTTTTTTCATTAGAATTACACTTAATGTTTCTGGGTATGATATTTTTGGCCAGAGGTCCAGTTTATTTGCTCTTCAATATACAGTATTCTAAGAACTTCAGTCTTTTAGTGTTGCCAGTGCTAGGTCTTGTGTGATTCTAATTGTGGTACCATCATATGTAAATGGATTTTATTTTGTTCCTCATAATGTTTTGTCCTTGATCTGGGTGTTCCAGAATTTAACTATAATATTCCTGTGAGTTTTCCTCATAGGATCTCTTTCAGGTGGTGATTGGTGGATTTTTTCTGTTTCTACTTTCCCCTCTTACTCAAATGCTTCAGGACAATTTTCTTTAATTATTTTTTGTATTATTGTATGATGAATCTTTTTTTTTTTATCAGAACTTTCATGTAATCCAATGTTTTCTCTTCTTGATCTGTTTTCTAAATCTGTTGCTTTTCTTATGAGGTGTTTCATATTCTCTTCTATTTTTTTCTTTCTTTATCTATCTATCTATCTATCTATCTATCTATCTATCTATCTATCTATCTATCTATCTATCTATATTTTAAATTTCTTCATATCTTATAACTTCACTGGCTTCCCCTTGCCCAATTCTAATTTTCAAGGAGTCATTTTCTTCCTTAAGATTTTTGATCTCCTTTTCTAAACGATTGACTTTTTAATTTTTGCTCAATATCTAATTTGATTCTTAAAGTCTTTTTAAAGTTCTTCAATTAATTCTTTTTAGTCAGGTGACAATTTGACATTACTCTTTGAAGTAGAATAGGGTTTCTTTGCTTCAGTATCTGCCTCTGAAGAGGAACACTGGTCTTCTCCATTCCCATAGTAGCTTTTTGTGATTGGACTCTTTTTCCTTTGCCTGTGCATAATTTTTTTTTTGGTAACAATTTAGATTTTATAATCACCTCTAGTCCTATGGCATGGTAGATGGTACCTCTGGCCTCTGATCCTCTTAGGTTCACCTCTCTGACCTTAAACTCAAACTAAGACTTCCAGCCTCCCGTATGTGCCCACACCCAGCAATGTTCCCTGCCTGACTGCTTCTGCACTTTCTGGGCATGTGCCAGTTCCATCTTATCCTCATCACTCTTCACAGCACAGGTGGGTCTGGGATTCCTTGTCAGCAGAAGTTGCCAAGATCTTTCCCAGGTCAAATGCCCAACTCCTCTCACTTTCCTGGGGATAAAAGTTCTGTGGTTGAGGTGGGGCAGTCTCCCAACCCAGCTACTTGTTGTTAAAGTGGACCCTAGCCTAGACATGGCTATTCTTCATCCAAAGGTAATCTCATCCTGGGCTTTTTCTTCAAGTCTTTTTGGATCATCCCAAGAGAACCCCTGTTATGGCCCTACTCTTTGTTTTCATGGCTCTATGTTCCTCCAGGGGTGCTATTTTATCTCTTTTCTGGAGGAAAATCTTGAGAACTTGAAATTTTCAGACCTATTCCACTGTCTTCCTAGAATTCTCTCCCAAGATATCAGTTTCACAAGTATAGGCTAGGAGACATCAGGGTAGGCTCTGAAGAACCTCTAGGGGATTTGGTGAACTCCAAGCTCAATGAGATTCTGCAGAGCATTGTAGCAATCAGGAAACATGAATGCAATTTGGGCTGAGTTGCAGTGAGGCATTCCCTCCAGAAAAATGACCTTCAGTACTCTGTCTTAGTTAGAGTTTTGCATTCATACTGGAGTTTTGTGTTCAGTTCCAGATGCCTCATTTTAGGTAGGCATTGACAAGCCGGAGAAAGGGTAGCCAGTATGATGAAGGTCTTTGAGACATGGGATTCAGTAAATAAACTGGGAATGTTTATACTGGAGAGAAGAACTTGGGGGAGACATGGTGGCAATATCCAAAAACTTGTAGTGCTGCCATGTTCAAGAAGATTTAAATTTGTCCTTTACCTCAGAAAGCAGAGATGGAAATGATGGATGGAGCTGGCAAAGAAGCTTCACGCTAGGAAAAATTTCCTAACAATTAGTTGTCCCCAAACTAGATGGGCCACTTCAGGAGGCTGAGGGTTCTCCCTCCTTTGTACTCTTCAAGGTAAGACTAGATGTTGTCTTATTGGGAATGTCATCAAGAATACACACACACACACACATATATATACATACATATACATACATATATGTATGTATATATATATGTGTGTATATGTGTATATTTGTTTAGTTATAGTTTCAGCAAGTCTTTGAAATTCCTTCCAGTTCTGACATTCTGTGATTCTTTAATTTCTGGCATGGGGTGTTTTCACACAGCTCTTTGTCAAAAGACATTCTCAAAATCAGTTCGAGGAAGTTTCACAGAAAGAGTGAATTAACATGCCTCCACTTTACTGGTGGAATTACTTCCCCATAAGTTTTACTTGTAATAATGCATGAAGGATTTTTGTAGCTGCAAAAACAAATGCCTAACTCACTCGCAACAGATTCTCTGCTTTTTGCAGTCAGGAAAACAAGAATAAGATGAATGTGGTAAAAGTTACCTTCAAGTCTGCCTGAATATAAGACATTTATAGGTCGAAAGATTGTAAAGTGGATAGGAATGCAAAGTGAATTTTTTCCCCTTTACCAGGAAATGATATTCATTCAAAAAGATAATAGGGAACTGCAAGGTACATAGTGATGGCTTTAGTAAAGTCTTTGCTTTTGGAAACTGGAGAATTATAGTTTTGACCATCTTTTGCAGTTAAAAAATAAAAATAAATCAGTCAAAACCAACGGTCATGCCTGTTGTCATAATATGGTGATCAAACTTCTTTTGGAAATTAACAAAACAGTTGCTCTAAAGAGCAATTATTCAAGTCCTTGTTTAAGGTTCTCTGTAACTACAGATGATTTCATGGTTAACTTCTATTCCCCATATTGTGTCCTGTTTTCTGCTTTTATCCTGAATCTTTCTTCCCTTTTGTGGGCTGGTACAATTTTTTACTGATATACTAAATGAAAGGAATTGGCGATAAGTTTCTATTTCCAAGACCAAATTCTCCTGAATTTTCCAAATGGTTTTAAGATTGAACCTCAAATTCTCATTGAAATATTAGTGTATATTGTAAGCATCACATCTTTCTATCAATTTCCAGGAATATTTATCTGATTGTATTATAAACCATGATGTAAATCTGTGCAAAGATATTCTATTTTACTTGAGAAACTGATGTTGACAGTTTACTGCCAGATGACAAATGAATGCTGACATTTTCTTCTTACATATTTATAAATCAGTTTAAAGGTTGAGTCATTAATGTGGACAATCCAAAGAATTTGTATGCATAAACAGAATATTCATTTTGGGCAACTAACTGCATGTTCAGTGTTATTCAACATTACTCATAAAAGGTAAAAGCCAAATTTGGGGAACAGTAAAAATATATATTGCCTGAATTAGTTTATCTTTAAACTGAAAGCTAACTTATTGATTGATAGACAATGTGATCAAAAGCAGAGTTAGCCTGAGTTTTCACCACCATATTTCCAGTTCTTTAGCTTGGAAACCAACCTTTTAAAAAATCACTTATAATAAAAAGTCTTTCCTCTTCGATTATTACAATGATTGACTAGTAGTTGCATTATCTTTCCTAACCACATTAATTGAACAAAGCTACCAGCATATCCTGGATGGAATAAAAAAAAGGTAAAATCCTGTGCCAAAATTCACTCCCTATGCCATTTAGAGGCTTTTCCTCCTTTTGGCCAAACTCCTGGACTGAAATCTATCTAAGAAGTCATTTCCATACCATCAAGGATACAAAGTCTGATATTTTGCTTTAGCTCATCAAAGCAGAGTTATCAAAAGTAAATTTATTTTATAAATTAGAAAACTTAGAATCTTTGGTTCTCCTTCTTACCAAAGAATCATGGACACTAGGATCACAAAACACTTTCCAGAATGCATTAGAAAACACAAGTATAATGAAGTAGTTGATCTCAGATGCCCAAATAAGTGAAATAAATCTCCTACAGTCAAAAAATATTTAAATGGTAAGGCCTAGACTCAAACCCAAGTCTTCGGACTCCAAGACTAATACTCTTCCTACCACAACATGCTGCCACTCTGGAAGTCCAAGCTGAGGATACAGAATAAGGGACCTATCTTCCTAATGTCTTCTAACACAGAGAAGTCGACCATAGGCCATTTGGCACTACTATTAGTTCTGGTTTACTCCATGAGGACAAGTATTTCTAAGAGCAATGTACCTTTTTGACTATGTGTTAGGTCATAATAGCTAACATTTATATTGTACTTACTAGGCGTCAAGCACTGTGCTAAGGACTTTATATTGATTATCTGACTTAATCCTCACAACAGTCTTAGGAGGTAGGTGCCATTATTAAATCCATTTTACAGATGAGGAAACTGATGCAAACAGAGGTTAAGTGACTTTCATAGGGGATCACACAGCCACTAAATGTCAGGGGCTGAATTTCACCTGTCTTTCTGATTCCATGTCTGGTGCTCTGTCCAGTGCCTCACCCAGATGCCCCTAAGTTGTCCATTGGGGAATGTTTTAGAGGAGATTAGTTCAAAGACAGTTTGGAGGAGATTCTATAATTCTATATGATGAAAAAGAACAGATTTTAATACTGGAAGCCTACTCATATATTTTAGCAAAGCTCCATTGTCATCCATCCTTAGTACTTATGCCAGGGAAACCTGGCCCTACCTATTTTTGCATCCTCATTAGACATCATCCTTCCTAATATGACCTGCAGTCCAGCCAAACTGATCTTCTCTCTGTTTCTCACATACGATATAGTCCCTCTTTCATCTCTCCATATTTGTTCTGGCTGTCTTCCATGACTGGAATCCGCTTTGTCTTCACCTTGGTGCAACAGAATCCTCTTTCCCTTCAAGATGCAGATCAGGTACCAAAGCCTCTATATAAAACCTTGTCTGATATTTTCAATTGTTAAACTCCCCCTCAAATTACTTTTTTATTTAGTTGTATTTATTCTTTTTATACTTCTTTTTACTCACACACATATATACATATGCACATATACATGTTTACATATATATTATGTGTGTGTAGATGGATGAGTCAAATTTGATTATATAGACATGGGAAATAGAAAATGAGTTTGTTACCCCTTTTGCCAGGAAATTATGTTCATTTAAAAAGATAATAGGAAACTATAAAGTACATAGTAATAACTTTGGTATAGCATTTGTTTGCTTTTAAGCAACTGGAGAGCTATAGTTATGACCAATTTTTTGCAATCAATCAAAAGCAACTATTGTACCTGTTGTCATAACATGGTTGTCAAGTCCTCCTTGAAACTAAACAGAACAGTTATTCAATAGAACAATTACTTATGTCCTTGTTTAAGATTATCTATCTGTCTTATCTATCATCATCTATCTATCTATCATCTCTATCTCTCTCTCTCTCTATCTGTCTGTCTCCTTGCAGTGTTCCTTATTAGAATGTAAATTGTCAATAAAGAGTTGTTCGTTTGTTCTTAAATACATTTGTGTGTTAATATCTTTCACAGGACCTGGCGCATACTAAAGACTTAATAAAAACTTGATGCTTAATCAGAACCCTAATTCAGAACAGACTCTGTCAGGACTCTGATAGTCTAACAAGTACCAATATCAATGGTAATACTGTATTGAGTCATTACTGTAAGGACCATAGGATTACAGTATAGCAACCAATCAACCATAAGTCATTTGACCAAGATATTTTTTTAAACATACCAAACAAACATTCAGCCAATCTTTTTTGTTATATCCAGTGTAAATTAGTGTTCTTCTTATGGGGCTAAACATTCAAGCTTCCTTTACTCAATCCTCTTGCAGAGTCTTTCAAATTTATTTTTAGCTATAGAAGTAAAATTAAATTCTAATATGCTAATCAGACAGAAGACAAATAAGGAAGAAGGAAAAGTGTACCATGAAAAATTAGGAAAAATCTCAACATTAGGTAATTGCACAAGAGGAAGCTATTCAGAAAATAATAGAGAAGAATGGGAAAGAAAAAATACTGGAGATATTATAGAAGAAGAAAAGAAGAGAGATTTCACTAGAATAAATTTCACCCAACTTGAAATTATCTACATTTTACAAATATTAGACATAATGGCACTTATTTCCTAATGGGAATTGGGACATAAGATCTCAGAGTGAATGGTGGTATTCTGTAGCAAGTACTAGTCACACATGAGAAAGATCTTTATCTACAGATAATCTGTCAGACTCTAGGACTGAATTTACTGCAATTCCCTGTGAAATTGCATTTGTGAGTGATAATATTCCTAATGAGTAGACTGAAAATCTTTTTAAGATCAGTTTTTGCTGTGAGACAAAATTTGATTTTTCTCGTTTTCTACATTTTCCTTCCCATGGTTCTTTGTTTCAATAAAGGGGATGGAAGGCTATCAGAAATTCATCTGATTAGGTTTGATCTTTCTATCTATCACCAAGCAGAGAACCTGGAAAACACAGAAAGTTATAAGATTTTCTGAAAATTTATCTTTGGCTTTACTGTCAGTAATAGCTACTTGCTAAAAAAAATGACTTTGAGCCAAAGTTACTTTGTTTTGCAAACAAAAAACTGGAGGGTGGTGGTGGAAGGATTCTTCTTCACAGAAGAGGCTTTTGTAACTATTAAATGGGCTTCTAATTATTTCCCCAACTTATGTCTTCCTAGTTTCATTCATCCTTCACACAGCTACCAAAGTGATTTTCCAAAACAACAAGGACTGACCACAAGACATCCCTATTCAGTAATTTCCAGTGGTTCTGTGAATTTTCTAGAAACAAATATAATTTCCTCTAATTGGCTTTCAAAGTCCTTTCTAGACTAGATCCAATCCATCTTTATAACCTTATATTACATTACATCCCTTCCCCCATTAAACAGACTAGATAAATTCCATTTTTCTACTGTTCTTCACACAGGACCCTCCATGCTTGATGCACTATCTCTTAGAATTCCTTTATTTTTCAAAACTCAGATCAAGTGACACATTCTACATGAAACTTTAACTTATCCTTCAGTTCTGTTTCCTTAACTCCCATATTACCTTATATATCTGTATATATAAATAAATAAATGTGTGTGTGTGTGTGTGTGTGTGTATGTGTTTTCTTCTCCAATAGAATGTAAGTTATTTGAGGGCAGGGAATGGTGCAATTTTGTCTTTGTGGCTAGCACAGTGTCTCGCTGATAGAAGGTACTAGATGTGAGAAAAATATTATGAAAATAGAAAAAATATAATTTTAACAACAGATTAGATATGTGGAATAAGGAAGAGTGAGTCTGGAATAATGACAGACTTTTACAGAAATAAAATAAATGAAAGCAATAGAGCCTATTATATACCAAGCAAAGTGCTAAGAAATTAATAAATATAATTTCATTTGATCCTTCCAGTAATCGTGGGATGTAGGTGCTATTATTACCCACATTTTACAAATGAAGAAACTGAGGCAAACAGGGGTCAGTTGATGAACAGGGTCACACATTGGGGTCATATTTGAACTCAGGTCTTCCTGACTCCATACCTATGGAGAACTATGACCTATGTTACCTAGCTGCTACAAGTCTAGAAGAAGTTAGATTTGAAGGGAAAGATAATGACATAGGATTTTTTATTCATATTGCAATCTATCTCTTCCTGTTTATCTGGTGTTAGTATAAATATTCTTTTACAGATGGACCCTTTCACTTTCTTTGATATCTTTGGTTATTAGCCTCATAGTAATATAACTAGATGAAACAATTTAACATATATTGTTTTAGTTTAAGGTTTTGCTTCAAATTATTTTCCAGAATGGTTAGACTACTTCATAGCTTGACCAACTGTGTATTTTGTACCTGTCCTTCTCTAGTCCTTCTATTTTTCCTTTTTTAGTCATCTTTATTTATTTAATGGGTTTTACATAGAACCTTAGAGTTGTTTTCATTTATGTTTCTCTTGTCATTAGTGATCTGGAATGTTTTTCCTTAGGTCTGTTGATAACTTGCCTTTCATATTCTGAGAACTCCTTTTTCAATTCTTTGACCACTTTTTTACTATTGACTATCTGACTACCTATTAGGGGATGTCTTTTATTTTTGTATGTTTGTATCAATTCTCCATATATCTCAGATAACAGATTTTTATCAGAGAAATTTGTTTCATGGATTTTTTTTCTACTTACTTTTTTTAGATAAAGAAGTGCTATAATTTTTCAAAATCTTTTTCTGGATATATTGACACAATCACATGATTTTCAGTGTTTTTTATTATTAATGTAACTGATTAAGTTTATAGTTTTCTAAATATTGAACAAGCTGCATTCCCAACATAGATTCAATCTGGTAATATTACACATTTTAAAAACATTTTCTGTAGTCTTTTTGCTAATTTTTGGTATTAATGTTCCTTACATACTAGTCTATGCTTTTCTTTATTTCTCCCTGGTTTAGGTATCAGGACCATATTTAATAAGAAGAGTTTAATAGAATTCCTTCCTTGTTATTGGAGACACTTTATATAGTGTTGGAATTATCTATTCTTCAAAAATTTGGTAGAATTTACTTGTAAATCATTTTGGTCCTGATTCCATCCTGGCTTCCAGACTTGAGAGTTCTTTTATTACATTTAATTTTTCTATTGGATTATTTACTTCTCTACCTGCTCTGTTACTGTGACTTTTTAATATTTTTGTCAAAATGTATTAATATTATTTATTAGTGTTATTGACATATAATTAGGCAAAATAATTTATAATAATTTCCTTTATAAATTTTACTTTTTCAATATTAACAATGTATTTTCCTCTTTTTAACATCATTCTCTTATAATAGGATCAATATTTTTTGATATGAGATGATAACACAGAGGTAAAATGTTGAGTGGTCTTAGGATGAGGAGAGACAGAAGGTTTATGGAAACATGTTCCAACATATTTTTTCAACAAAGAAAAGATAATTATTAAACTATCTTGACAAATATGATAGATGCTAGATTAGCAGAGTAAGAATACTAAAGGAGATTGATCATGGGATAAGCAAAAGGGAGGTTGATACTACCAAAATGGGAAATGAAGGGGTACCTGTAGCACCAAAACAATATTCATAGTGCCTATGGTGGCCATGAATATGCCAGTGCAACTACAGCTTTTTCTTCTACCACCTGAAACTTTCTAGGTTGTTTTTCTAAAGGAGAGTTTGAATGCTACAAGATAAAAAGCTTCTCATGCAAACCAGACAACTTCCTTTCCCTCTGAGCTTTCTCTTCCAGCAGCTTGTCTCTGCTTTTACACACTAGGTGATAACTTGTTAGAAAGACCCAGACTTTCCTACATACCCCTGCCAGTTTTTTCCCCTGTTCTAATGGTATTCCTTGCAAATATCTTTCTAAATCTCTGAGTCTTCCCTTCTGTAGCCTCTGTTCCCAGTTTTCACAGAGCCCTGTGCTTTTTACTCCATCCTCTCACCAAGGAGGAATAAAGTAAACCCTCCCATCATGGGATATCCACTTCTTTCTCTAAAGTCTTTCTGCCTTCAAATAGAGGTCTGATATTTCACAATCCCATCCTCCTTGCTGTTTGTACTGCCAACATGATATTTATAGTGCCTAAGGGGGCCATGAATATGCTGGCGCAATTCTGAATTGTGTAATACAATAGACTCGCCACAGGGAAGACAGAACCAAAACATTCAGACACCAGAAGATCAGATCCCAATGCCAGAAAGCCAAATCCATCATAGTAACAAAAAAAAAAAATCTATACACAATAACAGTGCAGAGGGCAACACCATTCCCGAGCCTGCCCTCTGTTAGGCTTCCCACAAACCAGCTCCCTTAAACAAATCACAAACAGGCTCCCTTAGACAAAATCACAAACAAACTCTACCATTCATGCTAGCCAACTATCTGCTTTTTTCTCTCTTCCTCAGTTCTAACTGCCCTGACCAAATTTTCTTTCAGCTCTGCTCTACCTCTACTTCTGGTTCCACCCCTCCTGTTATACCTCTTCCTCTTCCATGTGACTTAGATTCATGTGACTCAGGCTTCCATGTAACTTAAGCAGGTCACATGGGTCTATTAATGAATGGGAAAGATCTGCCCATTTAAATTACCATTATAGTACCAGTGAGGCATATTCCCTTCATGGGAGCCAAAGAGCCTTGTGATGGATTTAACTTCAATTGTTTTCTTATGGCATAACCATCTCTGAACAAGTATTGCAATTCTTAGCACCAGATCCCACATAGAAGATGGTTTGAATAGACCCCTGACTATGATTGGTATTTATTCCTTTAAGGGAGGAAATACATCCAGAGGCAGGATATACTGGCCTTAGAAGGAGCAACTGGTGATAGTAAGCACTTAGAAAAAGAGTGGAATAAGGAATTGAGCATACAAATCTTTTGGAAAAAACCACAAAGACATGATGCAGAGAATTGAGCTTTTTTTATAGATTAACAAAACTGCTAAACCTTTATTTAATCTGTTGTTTTTTAAATATGGAAGAAAATAAAATTATCCATGTCAAAAATGAATAAGTATAAACAAAAAGTATATGGTTTTTCACCACCTTCTTTGAATCCTTCTGAATAAAAAAAGGAAGGAAGGAAGGGGAAAAACAGAGGTAATATGGTGTAATGGAGAGAGAACCAAGGGCACCAAGATTCAAATCTCACTCCTGACCACACAGTAGCTCTGTGACTGAGTAGGTCACTTTATCTCTGGTCTAGGTAACTCACCAAGACAATTAAGTTGCAGAATGAGCTGACTTTCTTTGGTAGACGAAGTTCCCTCACCATGAAATGCCTTATTCCAGTGAATTCATCATTATAGTCCCTTTCCCTTAGGTTTTAAAAAGAAATAAATGACAAATCTTAGGAATTCAGAAAAATTTTGGAGACTTTCCATGAATTGTCACAAAATAAGCAAAACCAAAACAGCAAATTAAGTGCCTGTAATCTTATAAGCAAAAAGAACAGTAAAATAAAACTGAATAAATGATAATGACCAGTCTTTCTTCCCAGAGATCAGATGATGCTGAGAGAAGAGGTCTCTTTTCTACAGAAAAAGGTGGGGAATTAGAAGCACACAACTATGCATATATGTTCAAAGCCAGTCACTGTCTTTTTCCTTCCTTCCTTCCTTCCTTCCTTCCTTCCTTCCTTCCTTCCTTCCTTCCTTCCTTCCTTCCTTCCTTCCTTCCTTCCTTCCTTCCTTCCTTTTTTCCTTCCTTCTTTCCTTTCTCTATCTCTTTTTTCCTTCCTTTTTTCTTCCTTCCTTTCTTTATTTTTATTCCGAAGGATTCAAATAAGGTGGTAAAAATCATATCTAGAAATTACTGTGATGTAAAACGCCCCTATTTATGGATGAAATGCAATATTCTTGCAATGTCTGTATCACCTGAAGCACTTAAATTATTGAAATATTGAAGACATCAATATCATAATAATTTGCTTCATTTTGTCATATGAGATTCAGCTGGATCTGACACTAGAATATAATAACAAATGCAAATATTTTAAAAACTATGAGAACATCCAACAAGCAAATGTGAATAGACTATTGGTCAGCATAGGTAGTCAGCAGCAGCCCTTAGGCTAATTGTGTGGTGGCTGATGGCATGTTTTCTTGGTTCTGTCATTTATCCAACAGCCATGTGCTAGCCACTGTATTAAGAACTATAGGGAAGAAAAAGTTAAATAAGATATGATCCCTTTCTACATGGAACATGCATTCTTATGGGGGTTTATAACAGAATTCATACAATGAGAATTTTAGGTAGGATATAAGAGAATCAGGAAGTCCTCTGAAGATTAGGAAGAGGAATCATTTCTAGCATATTTTTTTATGACAATTATTCCAGGAAGTGGAGAATTAATAGGACTATAGTAGACTATAAGCTGGAGGTTAGTTAAAGTACATTTGGTTTATAAGAATTTGGTGTATGAGACTATTTTGACCTGCAACCATCTAGAATTAATCTTTCATTGGGACCTGATTAGAAGTTTACCCCACTACTATCTATTAAAAAATTGCTAAGCAAATTAATAGTTTAAACAGGATAGCAAGGGAATAATTAAGGTACGTTAGAAGGGGAAAATACTGTTTTCATATACTTCAGAAGCAACCATTTATACATGAGCAATTGATGTACTAATTATAGATCTTCATTATCTATTCATTAAAGTAGGTTCCCCTGTGAGCTGCTAACAGGACATATAGTATTGTTACTATATGTAATGGGGAATCATGAAGCTGCAAGTTTAGATATAATTGAGAGATCTTTCCCAAATTCTAAGTAATTATTGACTGCATCTATGGAAAACAATGATGTTTTGTACTCCTTTCTAGACAATATAATGATGTTTTTGTACCTGGACATCCTGTTTACCCTGTGTGAGATGTTTCAACTTGAGGCAGATTTATCATTTCAATGAAATCTAAACTACTGTGATGACAATTGATTAAAAACAAAAAGAATATCTTTATCTCTCTAATGGAGACATGCTCTTAGAGAGATTTTTCCAGGTTGTATATAGAATCAAAGCTGTTGGGTTCCTAAAAGGTAATTTAAAATGCAAATTGTAGTTCGTGAATTTAATCAGAACTGGATCAGTTTCAATGTGCATAAACCCTTTAGACACCGTTTTAGCTACGTGAAAGAAAGCTAAAGATACATTGCTTGCATGCCAATTTACCATGTTGGATAGTAGAAAGTTTCATGGCATTTCCAGTCAAAAGGCAAAAGGTGGTTAAAATTCTGAGCTCATTTACTTTCAGCAAGTCATTTCATCTCTCCAGGACTTAGTTTCCTCATCTGTAAAATTAGAAGGTGTAGTGGATGACCTCTAAGATTCCTTCCAGCTCAAATTCTGTTATTCTACATAGAATTCTACAAGTGGGTCTATAATATGTCAGTCATTCTAATTTATGCTACAAACAAATAATCTTTACCTTCAAATTTTGTGAAAGTTGTCTATTAACAGTTGAACCCCTGAAAAACTTTTTAATCTTATCCCTTACATTTTTTATTTAGGTATGAGTTGATAACAGACAAAGCAACAATGATGATGATAGGAATGAGAGAAAAGTCATTAAAAGAGAAATGACTGAAATTCTTGCTTCTCAGAAGAACCAGAAAGGGTAAAGGCTACATCGTAGGCATAATAATTGGCTCAAACATTTAAATATTAAACAATTATACCAGCATAGTAACTTGTCCTAAGACTATTACTATCAGAATACCTAAAAGATGAAAAGAATGGGATGATGATAATGATGTTAATGTTAATCAAAATTTTACTACAGAAGTCTGAAAAACAAAGAAATTTAAGATGATTAAGACTTTCTAAAGAAGGAGAATAAGAAAATGTCTGGATGCCAATGATTGAATGAAGTCCACCATGAAAAAAGTATAGGTTTGATCAAATGAGAAACAGAAGCTTCTGTGCCATTAATATTTTGCTGTTCACTGGTTTTTCAATTATGTCCAACTCCTTATGATTCCATTTAGGATTTTCTTGTTAAAAATACTGGAAAAATACTGGATTTGCTATTTCCTTCTCCAGCTCATTTTACAAATGAGAAAACTAAGGTAAGTAGGGTTAAAGGACTTGCGTAAGGTCACACAGCTAGTAAATATCTGCGGTCTGATTTGAACTTGGATTGTCCTGACTCCAGATCAGGTACTCCATCCACTTAATCACTTAGGTGCCCCCATTAACCTTATGAATACCAACACAATTACAAGGGAAGTGACTGAAATTCTTGATTCTTTGCAAAATCTGAAAGTGACAAACCTAAATAAGATGTACAATCATTGGTTCAAATGTGTCACAGTGGTTCTTGAATTACTTGCAGAGCACTTTATCAGTTTCCTCTCAGCCTTTTCTTTAGAGAAGGTATGATACAGTGACCATTCCAAATTATTTGTTTATAGAATTTACATGAAATATTCACATCATTTGTCAAAAAATAAAACAAAAACCTATAAACACAAGAATGCAATATGTATCTGAGAAGCAAGAAGAGTGGACCAAAAATGTCACCTGGGCACAATTATTATCATTATTGATTATTATTGATTCAGTAATTATTGAGCAAGCTACATGAAAGCTCCATAACAAGAATACTGACTTTATTGACAAAGCCTTTGATTCAGTTCTGCACTCATTGTCCTTTCATATACTGAAAAGATACAAATTAGATCCAAGTAGGGAGTATAAAGCTATTTTCTATAGCACACCACCAATATGATAATTCAAAACAATTAATATAAAATACAGCGTTTTCCATGGAGACTGGTCAAGCCAATTATATTTCTACTGAACTTTGAATCTATTAAAGTATCTTAAACAGTACAGAGTACTTAAACATTGAAGCTAAATGTCTCCACTGAAAAAAGCAATAATCAACTGCTTCAACTTTTGGAACATTTCTCCCAATATACTGAAATGTAATTTGGACTGACCAAGGTAAAATTTTTAACACATGAAAATAGACACAGAAATCTTTGAGTTTGAATTCAGAGGTTATGTTGAACTGAAGGATAGAGGCAATAGTTACAAATACCTTGGTCTCCTATAGGCAAGACACATGGAACTTAAAATTAACAAGAAGATGGGACTAGTTGAATAAATTAAAAGACTTACTGCTGTTCTGAAGTCAAAACTCAAGGGGAAAAACATATTTAAAGCAGTCATAACCTATGTAATATTGCTACACACTTTTTGGACTTGGCATACCAAGTTTGAAAAATATCCTCACAAAAACCAGTGCAATATTCATAAAATATTGGCCTTTCACCCTAAGGCCATTGTAGAAAGATGAATACTTTCTCATCAGAATGGAAAAGAAGAATAATAAACATTCCCAGAGCACATGATAAGAAGACAACATGACAACAAACCTTCAGAAATACTTTAGAACAAAGACATCACTTAATGGACAGTAAAAAAAGCTGATCACAAGTATATGCTATTGGGTTGATTTTAAATACACATGATCACGATTTACCTCCAGATTGAACATATAACATACTTAAGATCCAACACTGAGGTCTAAATGTCTTCCATGGCCATCATTCTCTTGAACTGGGCCACTACATGTTGACAAAGAAGCATTGAAAAAATTGATGAGAATTTCTTATGGAAATGAGGGGTTTATGAAGGCAATTCAGGACAGTCATCACTGCTGGAAATGACAGAAGAGTCATTTTAAAATACTTTGAATTTAGAATTCAATGTTGTATATGCAAGTAATTGTCTGAGATTGTACAACATATTAGTGTACATAACAAAAATTTGGTAGCCAATGATTAACTAGAAAGACATGACCTTTTGGTGAAAATTATGTATTTGAAGCTTACTATGTTTCATGGACTAAGAGATAACAAATACCTATCGTACAAATATAGATCTCAAAGTATCCTAGGGAGTTCAACTAATAAACTATCCTGGAAGCAGAACATTACCATAAACCAAACTGTTGCCCTCAATTCCAGTGGCAAAACATTGATTTATATAAAAAAAAAACCCTGACATTTTTAATAGATTTCAACATACCAAAAATTTATAACTTTCAAAAATACATAAACTGAGATACTTTCAAAATATCTGAGCTCTTGCAGAAGAAACTATAATAATACAGTAGCAGGATGAGATCCATGGTCCCAAAAGCCTACATCCAAGACAAGAGGAGTTATGTTGAAAACATTAAGGCTACAGAAGATAACCTTCTATCCCAATACTTTTATGCACAAAAAGTAATCGCTTTGCCTACATGTGCAGTAGTCCACAGAACATTAAATATAAAAATAATAATCATAAAAGCAGGATATCAAATTGTCCCAGGACAGTATCTGTCTAAATTTCTTTTAATAAAGTGAGAACAAAATAGAAATCATAACAATGACAATTATAACATTGTAGGTATTATAATTATATTATATATTCTATATAACTATATAATATATATTGCATATTATAAATACTTCAAATCTTTCAAAGTACTTCATGTATATTATTACATTTCATCTTCATGACCTTGTGAGATATTATTATGATCATTTGGAACAGGTTCTAAAGTCCAGTTGGTTTGTCTAGTATCACATAGCTTGTAAGGACCCAAGGTAAGATTCAAACCAAGACCCTTCTGAAACCAAGTTTAATTGCCTTTCAATTATATATCACAGTTTCTCCAGGAAAGTGCCATTTTCTAACCTGGAAAGAAGTGAATGAACTGATGCCGAGTGAAGTGAGAAGAACCAGGAGAACATCGTACACAGTAACATCTAGAGTGTACAATGACTCACTTTGATAGACTTACGTCCTCTTAGCAATGCAAGGATCCAAGACAACTCCAAAGGACTCATGATGGAAACTGCTGTCCATAGTCAGGAAAAGAACTATGGAATCTGAATGTAGATTGAAGCACATTGTTTGCTATCCCCCTCTCTCTCTCTCTCTCTTTCTTTCTCTCTCTTTTCATTTTTTTGTTTCTTTCTTCTCATGGTTTCTTCCATTGGTTCTAATTCTTCTTTAAAACATGACAGTTGTGAAAATAGGTTCAATAAGAATGTATAGAGAGAGCAAATTACAAATCAAATGACATGCCCTCTTGGGGGAGAGGAGAGGAGAGAGGGAGAAAATTTGGAACTAAAAATTTTATGGACATTAATGTTGAAAACTGAAAATAAATAAATATACTTTTAAAAAGAAAGTATCATTTTCTAGCTGTGGGGCAGGAAGACCTAAGTTCAAATCCAGATTTGGGACTTAATAACTAGGTGGATCCTGGGCAAATCACTTTAATTCCTTTCATCCTCAGTTTCTTCATCTGTAAAATGAAGATAGGAACAGCAGCTACCTTACAGGACTATGATACTCCGATTATATAATATGTAAAACACTTTGCAAACATTAAGGACCTAGTATTATTTCTGCTTTGACTTATTCACATAATAGCTATAAGGCCAAATTATTTGTGGCTGCTCCAGTCATGGGTGAATCGTTGTGGCCTCATTTGGAGTTTTCTTGGCAAAGATACTAGAATACTTTGCCATTTCCTTCTCCAACTCATTTCACTGATTAGAAAACCAAGGCAAACAGGGTTAAGTGATTTGCCCAGGGTCACACAACTGTCAGATTTGAACTCACTAAGATGCACTTTCCTGATTCTAGGCTAGATACTCTATCCACTGTGCCACCTAGCTGCCCACTCAGAAATGTTACCTAATATATATTGAAGCAACCAGAATGATCCAGTGGGGGGAAAATATATTGGGAGTGAACTGTGTTGGTTCAAATCTCAGTTCAGCCTTTGTGCAAAGCCTCATTTCTTTGGTCTCACTTCCTTTATCTAAAAGGCTTTGGATACCTGTTAAATTTTTGTTTCCCCTAAGTCTATGATCCTGTGATTCTAAAAGACTAGAAGCAAGTGATATTTGTAAAGAAATGGAGTTATTAGTACAAATGGCTAGCTCAGGTTCATGGCTTAATCTTTTTAGAGGCAACAAGGTGGCAGAACTTATAGAGATTTAGCCTTGGAGTCAGGAAAACCTAAGATTCATGTTGCTTCTGATACATATCAGCTGTTTGATATAGGGCAAGTCACAATTTTAGCCCTAGTTTCTTCATTTGTAAATGGAGGATAATAATATCAATCTACCTTGGATAGTAGGGGCTTATTAGATCAAATGAAATAATACATACATAGATACACACATATATATGTATGTATATATGTGTGTATATATATATAAAACTGCAAAATTTAAAATACTTTATTATTATTTTCCTGATTCAGTCTCTTTCGTCAAATAGGGAGATGAAGAACTGTGCTGCTGAATTTAACCTTAAAGACAAAAACAGTGTTTACTGTGGGACAAGAATAGATTGGAACCCCATGAGAGGTCACAATGTCATTTTCTTTCTCTTACTCCTTGGAGCTGCTGTGGAAGTGAATGATCCCATGATTCATTTCAATGGGGGCTTTGTTTACATGAGCTGTAACTTCCAGCTCCTGACCTGAATTTCTGTTGTTGATTTTAAAACAAGGCAAACTGGGGGAAGAAAGCTCCTGTACTATGATTGTTTTAATACCTATGAGTGAGAAAGATGAATTTCACCTTAGTGCCATTTGGGGGGAAAATTCCAATGACCCCCTTGTTTGGCTGCAACAGAGTATTTTCCGAAATGAGAGAGATCTAGTATTCTTATCAGAGACTGAACACATGTCTCATGCAGCTGCAAGTGACTGGTGGGAATATCTTCAGAATGGGTTTGAACCATGTTGCCTCCATGTTCATCAGTTCATCTTGTGAAGGACTTTGGGTCAGAGCCAAAAGAATGACAATGGCCTAAGTTTTCACCTTCCTTTCTGACATCTTGTACAAAAATGACAATTGTGTTTGGTAAATGAGGCAAAGCCTTATTTTTTCTCTAAAAATTTCCATTTTGCAGGTTAAAGTTTCACTTTATTCTCATTTCTCTCTTTGTATAAAAGGAAAAAAGGATAATTTGTAGTAGGAACATTATTTGCTTTGTGTGATCACCTTTCTCCCATCATTTAATTTTTAAAATGAAGTGTAAAAAATACTACTAACATTTATATAGCATTTGAAGGAAAGTGGTATGCTATATATGTGTATATAAGATTTATGTTGATTCTTTTGGCAATGCTGTTAGGTAGGTATGGTTATTGTCTCCAGTTTATAGGAAAGGAATTGAAGGCTGAGAAATTAATTGACTTGCCTGGCAAGTCTTGCTTGCTGACTTGCTAGCAATTGTCAGAAGCAGTATTTAAATTCAGATGTTCTTGACTCCAAGTTCAGTGCCACCATATAGCAAACATTTTAGTGTTTCACCAATATATGCCTTCCCCTTGTTTTCAAATGCTCAGAAGGATCCATGATATCATCAATATGAGTATTCCTTCCAAAGAGAAACACCCTGAATCCTCTTCCATATCTGCACACCTATAAGTAATTAGGAATATCAAACCAGTTAATATGAAATCAGCCAGGGAACTGGTGTCCAGGGCAGTTTATAATTTTTTTAGTTTATAGGTGAACTTTGATTTAATTAACAAGAACCATTCAAATATTTAATATTGGCATCACAGACTCCTGAAGTTGGAAGATGCCAGAGTCGATCTTTACAGATTGCCTAATCAAACTTGTCAGTCCGCACCAAAATCTCTCAATCAGTATCCCTGAAGGACGGGCATCCAGCTTTGGTTTGGACATTTCAGTGATGGAAAACTTTTGACTTTACTTGCAGAGCAGTCCCTGAAATCATTATAAGTTCTGTTTATTGTACTGAGTTTAAACGTTTCCTCTGGAATACTGTGTCTTAGCTAACAGAATAGAAATAAAGTTTCACATGGAATTGGTTCTAATTTCCCAAATTTCAAAACTCTCTTAAATGTGACATTTGTTAATGAAATGGAATTTTAGGTTGCATATCTAGTAGCCATCTGTGAAAAGTTAATTTAATTATTCAAAGGCTCGAGGTTCCATCTTAAAAAGGATCTTCAGCTTGAATGCCTCACTTCAAGCTAGTCCTGACCTATAGTTATTATTAATTTTGAAGAAAAGATGGATAATTAGCCCATGGATGTTGGCAGTCACCTCTTTGATCCAAACTGGCTCATTGTCAGTAACCTAGAGGTCACCTTGATTCTGTTTTGCAAATACTTTTTACTGAAACTAATTTCCCTTAGGTTTAAAAACATATCTGCAAAAGTATCATAGTTAAATACTGCACATTGTGGAAAAAATATTCTAAAACAGACTTTTTTTTAGATTATATTTAAACTAAGAATATGAAGCTTTTTTGATGTCTTTCAACTGCTCCCACTTTTCCATTAATTTCTAGTGACCTTGACATATGTGCCACTTAGGTACATAAAATAATTAAGTCATATCTACAGAACATCAAAATAACTGATAAGAAATTAAAAACAACAGCAACAAACACCTTAAAAATAAATAATTTTTAGTTATCACCACTAAATTCAATTTCCCCCACAATTAGCCAGATTTTTTGGCAAGTTGATTATCTAGTTTTAAACTTTTTTTCTTGCCATCTCAATTGATCTTCAAGATGTACTGGTTACCTTTCTTGATATTATAGCAGCCTTCTATTTATTGATTCCTTTATCTTCATCACTCCAACTTTTGCTAATGTAAGATTAGTTTTTGAAACCTGCCTCCTTTGTCTTTTTAAAAAAAATATTTATTTTTAGTTTTCAACATTCACTTCCATAAGATTTTGAGTTCCAAATTTTCTCCCCATCTCTCTTCTCCCCCACCCCAAGCAGCATGTAATTTAATATAGACTCTACATAGCCATTCAGAATGAATCTATTGTCACACTAGTCATGTTATAAAGAAGAATTAGAGCCAATGGGAGAAACTATGAGAAAGAAGAAAAAAAATAAAGAAAAAGGAGAAGGAGGGACAGGAAATAAAATGCTCCAGTTTACATTCAGATTCCATAGTTTTTTTTCTGGGTGTGGAAAGCACTCTCCATCATGAGTCTTTTGGAGTTGTCTTGGATCCTTCCATTGCTAGAAAGAGATGTCTATCAAAGTTAGTCATTGCCCATTGTGGCTGATACTGTGTACAATGTTCTCCTGGTTCTGCTCACTTACTCATATTCAAGTCTTTCCAGGTTTTTCTGAAGTCTGATAATCATTTCTTATAGCATAATAGTATTTCATTACATTCATATACCACAACCTGTAAAACCATTCCCTAACTGATGGGCATCTCCTCAATTTCCAATTCTTTGCCAACACAACATATTTTTGTGTATGTGTGTCTTTTTCCCAGTTGGATGATCTCTTTGGGATACAAGCCTAGAAATAGTATTACTAGACCAAAGAGCATGCACATTTTTATAGCTCTTCGGACATAGTTCCAAAATATTCTCAAGAATGGTTGGATCTGTTTACAACTTCACCAATAGTGCATTAGTGTTCTAATTTTCCCACATCCTCTCCGGTATGTATCATTTTCCCTTTTTTTGTCATGTTAGCCAATCAGATAGGGGTGATGTAGTAGCTCAGAGCTGTTTTGATTTGCATTTATCTAGTAAATAGTGATTTAGAGTATTTTTCATATGTCTATAGATAGCTTTCACTTCATCTGAAAACTGCCTATTTATATCTTTGACCACTTATGAACTGGGGAATGGCATGTGTTCTTCTACATTTCTCAATATATTTTAGAAATAAGGACTTTATCAGAGACACTGGTTATAAAACTTCTTTCCCATTTTTCTGCTTCTCTCCCTTATCTTGGCTGCATTGGCTTTGTGCAAAAATGTTTTTAAGTTAATTTAACTAAAATTATTCATTTTGCATTTCATAATGTTCTCTATTTCTTGTTTGGTCATCAATTCTCCATAAATCTGACAGGTATTCCTTGCTCTCCCAGTTTGCTTATAGTATCATGTTATATCTTAATTATGCACCTGTTTTGACTTTATTTTGATATACAGTGTAAGATGTTAGTGTATACCTAGTTTCTGCCCTACTATTTTTCAGTTTTCCTGTCTTTTAACTTTTGCTCTCTAAGTCTATTCTTCTGTGTCTTAGAAATCTTCCTTTCTACCCCCATAACCCTATAGGGGGGCTCCTGAAATCTCTTGTATTATCAACATTACAGAAGTTTGTAATTGGAAATCCCTTTAGAGACCAATCAGTCCCGATGATATCAGAACAGGAATACCTTCCTCATTATCCCCAAGAAGTGGACATAAGGTCTTACATTCTTTTAATAAGCAATAAGTGCTTCAATGTGCCAGGTAATGTACACAGAAAACTAGATGCCAAGTAAGCTTTGTGGTGAGCATACTAACAACTGGGGGGATTAGAATGGATTTCTTGTAGACCATTGCACCTGAGCTGAGTCTTGAAAGAGGCTATGGATCCTGTGAACCAAAGGTGAGCAGAGAGTTCCTTCTAGGCATTAGGAATGGCCTATGCAAAGACACAGAGAAAAGAGATGAAATGTCATGTATGAGGAGTGGAAAGTGGGGCAACGTGTAACTTGAATATAGAGTGTGTGAAGGAGGGTAATGGGCTCTAAACCTAAGAATGTCAAGATGAAATCATATTGTGAAAGACTTAAGGACACAAACAATTGAGATTGTATTCTATCCTAGAGACAAGAGGGAGCCACTTGGATATCCTTAGTATTTCCTTGATGCTTTAGGAATGTCAGTTTTGCAGCTAAGTGGAAAATGTATTGGGGATGTGAGACTGGAAGTGGAAAGATCAGTTATGAGGCTGTCACAAACAGCTCTTTGTAGGACCCACCACTATACAGAGGGCCATACTTTGAATCCTCTCCAGCTTCACGGTCCCCTTCCTAAAAGTGCTAAAAAAATTGAAGAAAATACTCCAGATTTTAGGTGCTCGTATACTCTAGATCTGACCAGGACAGAAAATCTCAGGAATAGCAAGCCCCTGTAGACACTGGACCTTTCTTAATGCAACTTAAAAGAAAATCAACTTTTTTGACTAACATATTACTCTATTGACTCATCTTGGTCTCATGGTCTACTAAAACCAAGAAATCTTTTTCTTTAACACAAACCTTTTGTCTAGTCATGAATCTCCCATCTTGACCTTGAAAAGCTGACTTTTTGTATTCTAATATAGGATGTACTATTTATCTCTATCAATTGTTTCTAGGTGGCTTAAAGGTAGAGAGCTGGACTTGGCGTCAGGAAACTTACTTGGGTTCAAATTTCACGTCAGACATTCACTTTACCCTGCCCCAAATGTAAGTGATATTAGAAACTACTTCACAGGGTTGGTATGAGGCTCATGTGAAATATTTAAAGCACTTTGGAAATCTAAGAGCACTATATAAATGTTAGCTCTTATTACTATTGTTGTTGCTGTTTTATTACTTTTAGCCCATCATTTTGGTCTGTTTTTTTTTTATTCCCTTGCCATTCTTATTCCCAACTTACTGAACTTCAAAACCAGGCTTCTACATACCTTCATCTCTTACCGGCCCCCCCCCC
This sequence comes from Bettongia penicillata ogilbyi, assembly GCA_023548195.1. NCBI lineage: Eukaryota > Metazoa > Chordata > Mammalia > Diprotodontia > Potoroidae > Bettongia > Bettongia penicillata. Next base: position 12,711,135 of record JAJHZJ010000047.1, on the reverse strand, counting down.
CCCCCGCCCATTCCCATTCAGTTCCCTTTTCTGTGTGGTTTTCCCTCGTTAGAATGTAAGTTCCTGGTTAATACCAAGTCTGCCATTCTTTATTCTTTATTCCCAGAACCTATCACAGTGCTTGGTTTATAGTAAGCACTTAAATACTTGCTGATTGATTGGCTGATTGATAGTTCTAGTGTATTCCTTCAAATTTCAGCTGAAGTCCTGCCTTTATCGTTACCCAGTTATTTTTAATCTTAGTTCTTTCTCTCTGAGATTACTTCCAATTTATCCTATATGTAGTTCATTGGTGCTGTTTGGAAATCGTCTTCTTCATTAGACTATGAGCTCCTAGAGAACAGGGGTTGTCTTTTGCTTTTCTTTGCATCCTTCACACTTAGCATGGTGCCTGGCTATAGATGATTGTGCACTTAATGCAGCCTCTGAAGCTGAGATGTACCAAAGTATAGATCAGTTCTCTGCTTCTTGGGCTGATTGTGGCCTAACAGCTAACACCAAAACAGCACAGGTGCTCCACCAGCCACCACCACACCATCCATACATGGAACCATTGGTTGAAGCAAATGGAGAAGTTTTGAATGCTGTGGATAAGTTCACTAACCTTGGTAGCATACTTTCCAGGGATGTGCACGTTGATAATGAAGTTGCCAGAGCTAGCTCAGTGTTTGGGAGGAAAAGAGTGGGAGAAAAGAGGTAGTAGGCTGACTACCAAACTGAAGGTCTACAGAGCCATTATGCTGATGTCAATGCTGTATGCCTGTGAAACCTAGACGGTATACCACTGCCATGTCAGAAAACTGAATTGCTTTTATTTGAATTGTCTTAGAAAGATTCTGAAGATCATCTGGCAGGATAAGGTACCAGACACTGAGGTCTTTTGTCAAACTAAACTGCCAAGCATTGAAACTCTGCTTCAGAGAGTACAACTCTGATAGGTTGGTCATATTGTTCAAATGTAAACATATGCTCTACAAATAGACTTTTATGGAGAATCACACAGGGCAAGTGTTCACATATAAAGACACTCTCAAAGTCTCTCTTAAGAACCTTTGACATCAGAGACACTGGCACAGGACCACTCAGCAAGGCATGCCCTGATCAAAGAAGATGAGATACTCTGTGAGTAAAGCAGAATTGAAGCATTAAAGGAAATGTAGGATGTGCAAATTTAGAGAATCCATTCCAAATGTTCACATGGACTATTTGTGCCTGACCTGTGGTAGAGCATTCTGAGCTTGTATTGATCTGGTTTTCCATAGTAGGACACGCTGAAACTTGACTCTAGCATAGTGAGGTCATTTTGGTTCTCTTCAAAAGTCAAGGACAACAACCCGCCATGGCCTGTCATATTTGTTATTAATTAGTTCAATCATGTTCAACTCTACATGACCACCCCAATGGACTTTGTCTACATGTTGTTTGTTCTGGGAAAGATACTAAAGTGGTTTACCATTCGTTTCTCTAGCATGTCCCCATTTAAAAATATTTATTTATTTGTAGTTTTCAACATTTATTTCCACAAGATTTTACATTCCAAATTTCTCCCCATCTCTCCCCTCCACCCACTCCACACAACATACATTTTGATTACCCCTTCCCCCAGTCTTCCTGCCCTTCTATCACACCCCTCCCTTTCCGTATACCCATCTCCTCTATTTTCTTGTAGGGCAAGATCTATTTCTATAATCCATTACCTGCACTTCTTATTTCCCAGTTGCCTGTAAAAACAATTTTTAACATTTGTTTTTAAAAACTTTGAGTTCCAACTTCTTCTCCCTTCCTCCCTCCCTACCCATCGCCACTAAGAAGGCAAGCAATTTGATATATGCTATACATGTGTAGTTATGCAAAAGACTTTCATAAAAGTCATGTTGTGAAAGATTAACCACAGTTCCCTCTATCCTATCTTCCCCCCCCAATTATTCTCTGTTCTCTATTTTGACCCTATCCCTCCTCAAAAAGCGTTTAATTCTAGTTACCCCTTCCTCCCATTGGATCTCCCTTCTATCATCCCCCCCACATACCACTTATCACTCTCTCCTACTTTCCCCCATAGTGTACAATAGATTTTCATAGCGAGTTCAGTGCACATGCTGCTTCTTCCTTAAACCAAATGTGATGTCAGGTTCACTTTTTTCCTCTCACCTGCCTCCTCTTCCCCTCCATTGAAAAAGGTTTTTCTTGCTTTTTTTATGTGAGAGATAATTTGCCCCATTCTATTTCTCCCTTTCTTCTCCCAAAATATTCCTCTCACCCTAAATTTTATTTTTTAGATATCATCCCTTCCTATTCAACTCACCTCTGTCTATATGTATATAGTCTCTCCAACTACCCAGATACTGAGTAAAGTCTCAAGAGTTACAAATTTTATCTTTCCATGTAGGAATGCAAACAATTCAACTTTAGTAAATCCCTTATGATTTCTCTTTCTTGTTTACCTTTGTTTGAGAGTATTTAGCTCTGGTCTTTTCATCAAGAATGATTGAAAGTCCTCTATTTCATTGAAAGACCATTTTTCCCCCTGAAGTATTATACTCAATTTTGCTGGTAGGTGATTCTTAGTTTTAATCCTAGCCCCTTTGACCTCTGGAATATCATATTACAACCTCTCTGATCCCTTAATGTAGAAGCTGTTAGATCTTGTGTTTTCCTGATTGTGTTTCCACAGTACTCATATTGTTTTTTTCCGGTTGATTACAATATTTTCTTCCTGACCTGGGAGCTCTGAAATTTGACAACAATATTCCTAGGAGGTTTCCTTTTGGGATTTCTTTCAGGAGATGATTGGTGAATTCTTTTCATTTCTATTTTACCCTCTTGTTCTAGAATATCAGGTCAGTTTTCCTTGATAATTTCTTGGAAAATGATGCCTAGGCTCTTTTTTTGATCATGATTTTCAGGTTGTCCCATAATTTTTAAATTGTCTCTCCTGGATCTATTTTCCAGATCAGTTATTTTTCCAATGAGATATTTCAGATATTTTCTGCGATTTTTTCATTCCTTTGGTTTTGTTTTATAATTTCTTAATTATTCATAAAGTCATTAGTTTCCATCTGCTCCATTCTAATCTTTAAGGAGTTATTTTCTTCAGTGAGCTTTTGGACCTCCTTTTCCATCTGACCAGTTCTGCTTTTTAGGGCATTCTTCTTCTCATTGACTTTTTGGATCTCTTTTGCCATTTGGGTTAGTCTATTTTTTAATGTGCTATTTTTTTTCAGCATTTTTAGGGGCTCCTTTAGCAAGTGGTTGACTTGTTTTTCATGATTTTCTTGCATCACTCTCATTTCTCTTCCCAATTTTTGCTCTACTTCTCTTCCTTGATTTTTAAAATCCTTTTTGAGCTCTTCCATGGCCTGAGACCAATTCATATTCTTGGAAGCTTTGAATGGAGGAACTTTGACTTTGTTGTCTTCTGTGTGCATGTTTTGGTCTTTCTTGTCACCAACGTAAGATTTTATAGTCTGATTCTTTTTCTGGTTTTTGCTCATTTCCCCAGCCATTTACTTGACTTTTGAGTTATTTGTCAAGGTGGTTCTCTGCTTCCAGTGGGGGTGAGGGATGTATTGTCAGCTGCTTAATCCTCCCACGACCTCTGGACCTAGAGTTCCAGAAACAGTGACTGTGTCTGCCCCTGCTGCTGCTGTGGCTGCATCAGTTTCTCTGCCCCCTCTCTTCTCTGCTGTCTTGGGGTAGGGCTGGACTCCTCTACCCTTTTACACAGGCTTCACAGGACTTTTCCACTGACCTTCCAATTTGTCCTCAGCGTTTTGGCTTTGTGAAGTCTGCAAATTGCCACAGGTGGGAGAGATACAGTCACCCCACGGTCTTCTCAGGTCCCATCTGTGCTGGCAAGGCCCACGCTGGACTGTGCTGTGCTCACAGTGCAGTGCAATAGACATTTTCTGGCAATGTTCCAGGCTTTCTTGGGCCAGAGATCTGCTTCACTCCATTATTCTATGGGTCCTGCAGTTTCAGAATTTGTTTAGAGTCATTTTTTATAGATATTTGTCTGGGCTTGAGGAAAGTGCTCTACAAAGTCTGTGCTAGTACTCCTTCATCTTGGCTCCACCCCCCCTCCCCTCCATGTCCCCATTTTGCAGATGAGGAACTGAGACATATAGGAGTTAAGTGATCTGCCCAGGGTCACACAGCTAATAAGTGTCAAAGGCTGGATTTGAACTCAAATCTTCCCAACTCCAGGTCTGGTTATCTATCAACTGTTTCACCTAGCTGCTCCACCTGGTACATAGTAGGCATTTAATAAATACTTGTTGACTGACTAATGCAGAAAGTATACTTTCAGGCTCCTTAGTCACTTGCCCTTGTTTCTTTAGTCTTGAATTTTGGTTATTCATGCTCAGTAAGTACAGTTCCTATAAAAGGTAGCTATTTAATATTAGTATTCAGTCAAGCAATAAACTACATGTGCATTATTACCACAGCTGATATGCTGTAATTCCCTGGAGTTCAAAAAAATGAAAACAGGTTGCTCCTGCTACTCAAATAGTAGCAATGGTTAAAATCAGCATTTTCATGCAAACATAAATTATAAAAATGGAATTATGACAACTGATTACCTCCCTCCCCCCAACACAGACACTGTTGGTAATCCTGCCCTGAAGCAGTATTGTCTTGCTTCATTGCATAGGCTCACAGCATTTGTCAGTCTATTCAATCAGAGTTCCTTCCTGTGGCAATGCGATGGTGCAAAGACCTGTTCAGAAGCCCAGTATGTCTCTATTTCCCTAAATCTAACATTAGGATGTAGAATAGCATGTGTTGGAACTCTGCTGCTTCACAATGGGAATAATCCTGAGTGGGAATCTGCATTTTATTCATATTCAATTTCTGTCTGATAGGATTTCACACTGCTGGAAGATGTTACCTTGACAGCCTAGAGATCATTTCATCTTTTAAGACAAAGAAGAACCACCTAGGAAGTGATTCTCCAAATGTCCTAGCGGCACACCTCGTCTCTGCACTAGAGGTAATGCGCCTTAAGTAGGGACATGTTTTTAAGTAGGGACAGCATCAACAGAAAAAGTGTTAAGGGGAATGAATTTTGAAGTAATAAACTCCCACACCAGACAGTGTGGGAGCAATGGTGGTTTCATAATTAAAATCATGCAGTCCCAATGCTAGGAGTCGTGACATAAGAGGCCAACTGGAATAATCTTTATCTTAGGATCATAGAAAAATAGATTCAGAACTGGAAAGGATGGTAGAGGCCATGCAGTCTAACTTTCTTATTTTTTTAAAGCTGAGGAACTGAGGCCAAAAGGCTAGATGACTTGTCCTGGATTGAATATTTGGCAAGTATCAGAGGTAGGATTTGAGCCTAGGTCTTTCTGATTTAAAATCCAAGAAGCTATAGCATGCTGCCTATTTATTACATCCCCAATACACGTTTGTTTATTCATCCTTCATTTGAAGCCTTCCAATGATGGAGAACTTATATTACCAACTTGAGAATAAAATGATCAAAACTATGTTCTTACACAGAATTTCAAGACTCCATTGCATAATGTGCAATGTTATAGAATACCTCCAGCGGGATCAAGGTCCCTTGTTTCACATACAACTCTCTCAAGTGGGCTTGGACATAACTTGTTTCAAATGCTGTTGGCTATGATAATATTTTAAAAATAGGAATAATATTTAGAATAATAGATATTGTTATATAATATATTATTATATGTAAGTAACATAATAATAATAGGAATAATATTTTAAAAATAGGAATCAATCAATTACTATTCAATAAATACTTGTGTGTATACTAAAGGGGTGGGTCCACAGGGTGTTCAAAGAAGACTAGCACCTCTGGTGTGAAGGCTTGCCAAGTCTTTTTCAGAGCTGCTCATCTATTTTTGGTGTCTACCTGCACTCAATTCTACCTGTGGCTCTAAGAAGCTGTAGAATGTTCAGTGGTAATGTCTCAGCAAAACTATCTCCATAGATGGTCTAAACCAGGGGTGAGAAACCTGCAGCCTCAAATCCAAAGGTTCTCCACCCCAGAACCAAGTTGAGAATAACCAAGACCTTAAATCCATTAGTAAGTTATGGATGGTGACAACTCCAAGCATGTGAAGACACCCTAGTGGAGTGGGTAGAAGAGAACACTGTTCCAAAGGCCATAAAGTCAACTAAAGCAGGCGATGTGGATTACTTAGAGCTTGATCGATCACTTCAGATGCCAAGGTCATCCACTGCATCCTGTGCCATTGCCAGTCATCTGGATAAAAAGTTAGGACAAAAGTCTTACCACTGTATTTCAGTGACTCTGGAGCAGATAGTGAGGTTGAAAAGTATGCAGCTCTGCTTTTTTTAAGTTCAATTCATGCACAAGTCAAAATATCACCCTGTGATATCATTGGTCCTTTTCAAAAATGAAGGACAAATGATAACAAGTGCCTACCATATGCTAGGCACTCTTCTAAGTGCTGGGGATAGGAAAGAATGCAAAAAAATAGTCCTTGCCCTCAAGAAGCTTATAATCTAATGGTAATGATCCTTCAAGGAAGGGACTGGAAGAATAAAATGGTAATCAGTGCAAAGGCTTGAACAAAACCAGAAAGATGCTTTGGCTTGGACACTAAGGCAGCCCATCGCACTCTTGGATCACTTTTAATGTGAAGATTTTCTTTCATGAGCTGAAATGGGTATATCTGTATCTTTTGACCCTTGAGGTGATCCTTGGTCAGGTAGGGGCTACATTCAATTACCACTATGGTTCCTTTCAACTCTGAGATCCTATGAACTGTTCTAAATGAATTTCGTCTCAAAAACTTATCCCAAAAGCTTGTCTTAACTACTTAAGTTTCGTATTCACCTACAGCTATCAGTTACTTTCCAATAAAGTACAAAAACCTTGAGGCTATTGATTGCTTTAAATTCTGTCTTTGTATCCTGTGAGGACCTTGAATTTCACTGCATTCTTTAAACTATCTCCAAGTAAACTTACAATCCTTCTCTCCTTTTTTTTGGTATGTTGTTGGGATTCCATGTACAGAAACTGGAAGTCTTTTTTGAATGCTATTCAACAGAAGAATTATCAATATGAATTACTAGTTGTTAATAATATCAAAAATATATTTTAAAAATTCTTCCTTGACATAATGCTGTTTTGAGGTGAAAGGAACCTTGGGAAACAATCATTTTATAGAAGAAACCCAGGTCCAGATAAATATGTTACATAATGGTCTGAACTCACAATAACAGTAACAGTCAAAGATTCAAATCTAGACCCTTTGTCTCCAAATTCAGTGTTGTTTACACTATGCTATGTTTTCCATATAGTTCAATGGGAAACATATATGTTCTTATTTAAGAATCTGATGGTATGATCTATCTGCTTAATTGAAAAATATATAAAAAATTCAATGACTTTTAAACTGTCTTTATTCTTTCTCTATTTCTGTACCTTTAATGGCTCATATCAGCTCCTTACAAAAAAAAATGGTAATAAAGCTCAGAATCTTTCTTTTCTTAAGACTTCCTTCTCTGATGAGTATGTTTCTGAAGGTTTTGTGTTAGAATCAATAAACGTTTCCCTCGAGGGGAAAAACCACAGCAACCTTGTCACAATCAACACCAAGCTGAAAGTAGGAAAGGCCAGAGAAACTCATATGTTCTCTTGTCTGGCCTTAGACACTTAGTAGATGTGTGACCCTGGGCAAGTCACTTCACTTCTGCTTGCCTCAGTTTCCTATACAGTAAAAAATATGGATAATTAAGCACCTCAGAGCCTGTTGTGAGGATGAGATGACATAATATTTGTAAAGTGCTTTGCACATCATCTGGAACACAGTAAGCACTAAATAAATACTTATTCTCTCAACAGTCATTGTCAACAGAATTAGAACACAATAACTAGCAATATTTATTGGTTTTCTGCAGACCATCGTAATGCTAACGAAATTTGTGTTGATGGGAGTTAAAGATCTTTCTGGCTCATTAATAAGCCTCAAATGGAGCCCATTGGGGGAGGAATTTGTTTAAAGGGAAAATTTGCTTATGGGAAGGTTTTCTAACTTGAAGGCTTTGTAATGCCCTCTAGTTCTGGAAAGTATATTTATACTCTGGGGTGAGGTTTTACTTTGGGACTTATTCTTTGGAAGAAGGTGAATGTACCACATGAGACTCTGGGTAGCTGTTAAGGAGAGCCCCCTCCCCTGAGCTTTGAAAACCCAGATGCTGGTGCTTCTCTCTCTGGGAACTATGTATGTATGTCATGGTCAGACAATTGGATGTCTGTTGATCGGTTATGTATGTATTGCTTATTGTCAGACAGTCAGAAGCCCTGTCTGTTGGTTTTTATTGAGCTGCTTGTATCATCTGTGTTGGTATATGTGATTAAAGAAGATTACTGACCTCTCAAAAGTTGCTTTCCTTTTGGAAAAGCAGATATAAGAAACTGTGCTAGTAGGTCCTCCTGGGTGTGAGGGTGCTTGCTGCTACAACCATAAAAAGAAAAGAAATGAAGTGAAGTGAATGAAAAAGGTTAAATGAACTGACTCATGTGCTTCATGCTACTTTCTGGTTCCACTCACATTATGTTTGTCTTTATCATGGGCAATCACAATATTGATAAACTTAGGGCTAAAAGGTTCCTCTGAAATCATTGGATGCCCTCCAATATACCTTTCACTATGATTCTCTGTACCTAGCCCAACTTACCATTCAGGGTGAGACTGGCAAGTGATCATGAAGGCTCTGTATTTACAGTTTTAAACTGTAAGAAACATAACAGCCAATTTTGTATGGAATCCAGTACCTAGCACAGTGTTTTGCACATACTGGATACTTTCTTTATAAATTAGTTGATAATGAATGTATCACCTTCCTACTTAGTAAATTCCATTAGTTCCCCCTTGATTTTTGAATAAAATATAAACTCTGTTTGGTTTTTAAAGTCTTTCATAACCCGACCTCCACCTACCTTTCCAGCTTTGGAATGTAGTAGCACCTTCCCTGCACCCGACATTCTACCTAAACTGCCCCGATTTGTAGCTCACCATCCATATTCCATCCATCTCCTAGACTCCAGAGTACCTGGACGATTTCCCTGAAATCCCTTATTTTATTTAAGATACATCTCAAGTATACCTTACACAGAAAGCCTTTCCTAATTCTTTCTAATTGCTAGTGCCTCCTTCCCAAATTATCATGTATCTATTCTGAACGTGGATGCTGTTTACCCAGTGCAACATAAATTCATTGAAAGCAGGGATGTTTTCATTTTTATCTTTATAGTTTCATCTCTTGGCACAAAGTAGGTGCTTAATAAATGTTTATTCATTTATTTAGGAATTGGCAGCCTAGGCAATCTTTCTTGAAGTTTTAATGATTAGCAAATTGTCCCTAAAGCTTAACAATGGATTGAATTATGTCAAACTGATGTGCCCACGTAGGGGTTATTTGTCTTCAGGTGTTTGATTTTTTTTTTTTTATCTCTAATCCTCTCTGAGGAGAGGAAAAAAGTTCTTTATCCTTGCCTTAGACAATTTGCTTTTTGCTTGTTTGTGTTTAGTGTGCCTAGTGCTGAGCCTGGTACCTCAGACAGAAGAACCGTTTAATTGCTTGCTGCCTGACTTTCTTAACTTCAGTGTTACGCTAACTTGGTCAATTGCTGATTTCCTCTCCCTGCAAATGCATTACATCATATACAGTAAAAGACCTTAAAAAGACTAAAAGTTTTGCCAAAATAAAGGGCTCTTACTTTTGTTGTTTACTTACAAAAAGAAGCTATCAAGGTACTTGAAAACAGTTTTATTTCCCTCCCTCTTCTGATCTGGTTTATTTACATTATTAATTTGCTAAGCAAACTCTTTCTGGGAGATAATACCTAGGTAAACTTTTATCTGCCCAGTGTCTGAATTTCCACGATACTGTGAATTAATGAGATGTATTGAATTCCAAACTGGTATATAAAGTGATGGAGAATTGTCAGCATGCCCATTTTTGCCTCATGATCCGGCCCTGATTGATTGGTTGAGTCTTGGTGACACAGATGCTTTGCTCTCTTTGGGGAGTCACTGATGTTTATTAATAACAGCCAAATCTCAATCAACTTCCAGTCGATTAGCCACTTTGAGGATAATCTACCACAGACTTCTAAAACCTCTGCTGCCCTCCTGCTGATTTACTCCTTGTACAGCCTGCTATCCCTCCTACAGTCTGGAGCCCCTTCCAGAACTGGCTTCCTCTTCTCTCTCTTGGAGTCAGCCATCTTAAAAGGCCTTTTGGACCCATGCACTTAATTACCTCCTTTCCCAGTCACCTCTTCTCAGGAAAGTTGTGTGCTGGAAAGACCAGGGGGACAGATAAGGCAAACAGCTGGAGCTGCAGCTTCCATGCTTGGGGTTGTGATGTGAGACTGTTCAGCTGCAGAAGTGAGTGGGGAGGCAGGAAGAGGGAGAAGGGGATGCCATAGGAGCAGCAAGCAGCTTTCCAACTAGTCCTGAGTCAGGTTTCCTCACAATGGCTAAATTATTATGGTGCAATTAGAAAGAGTGTTGCATTGGAGTTAGAGACCTGAGTTCCAGTCCCAGCTCTGCCTGTGTGCCTTTGAGTGAGTCCCTTAGCCACTCTGGGTGTTCTGTTTCCATGCCTGGAAAATGAAGGTTAGACCAGGTCTCCTCTCAGGTTCCTCCTAGCTCTAAACCTGTCAGCCCCATGAGTTCAGATGTGTTATATGGGAGACTGTGAAATGAGAGGTTGGACAATAGAATTTACACTAAAATTATGTGATTCTCAGACAACCAGTAGAACTAATCAAAATGAGCATGAAAATATACGCTGGAGTAAAAGCTGACCAACTTCTCTCTTTTCTAGACTCAACTTTTAAGCAAGGTGGAGTAGATAAACTCTCAAGTAGTCAGAGGCTCATTAATTATTTAATTGGTGATTTACCTAGGCTCATTGATTTTTTTACTTCTCATATCTCCCACTGCCTGTCTTTCTGAATGCCAACTAGCACATATGGGGGAATGCACCAGCTAATGTAGGAGATCTTCAAATCCTAGAAATCAGGCACAGATTTATTTTCCATCCAAGGAATGATGATGAACATAATGATATGCACAAGGGAGTGCTAAGTGTCTTTGGATGATGAAGTTCAAATTATTCAAAATATAATATAGTTTCCGTGCTAAAATCTAAAATATGTTTCAGGAATTTTGTGTGGATTGCACTGACTCATACTATTTCTCTCTCCTGTAGATTATTGAGGGTTACTTATATCTCTAAGTCAAAATATTCTACAGAGATGTAGTAGATAGAAAACTGAACTTTAATCATTACATCACCACAATTTCAATTCAAAGAGACTTTTAAGGTAATCCATTTCCACCTTACACAGAAAAACTAATCTCCTTTATAACAGCCACCATAAGTAGTCACCTGCCTTCCTTTTGAAGATTTCTTCATCACCTCCAAAAACACCTTCTGCCATACTTTATATCCCTAACATTTAGTAGAGTGCCTGGCACACAGTTGGTGCAAGTAAGTCCTTGCTTACTTGACTAATATCCCTGTTCCACTTTTATAAAATAGTAATTATTAGGAGGGCTTTCCCCCAAAATCTATTTTTTGTGGTAAATTATACCCATGATTTCCCATTTTCCCCTTTGTAGCAAAGGAAAACAACTTGAATTCATTTTCTACATGACAGTTCATATGCTTGAAGGCTGCTATCATGCTCCAATCTATAAAATATTCCATCATGTGAAATTTCTATGTCATGATGGCAATTCTCATTATTATCCTGGTCACCCCTGATCATATTCCAGCTTGTCAATGTCTTTCTTAAAAAAAGGTATGAGGACTTGAACACTATACTCCGGAGGTGATCTGATCAGATCAGAGCGCAATAGGACCATAATCTCACTTAACCTCTTAGTGCCTCAACGTCTTCATCTGTAAAATGAAGGGCATTAGATTACATAGTATTTTTGAATAAAGTTCATGTTCCATTACACCTACCATCTTCCACTAGGGATGTGTCCTTTTATAGTCTCCTTTTCTTCCAATCCTACCTTTTTAGTCCAAATCCCACCTTTTCCAGGAAGGTTTCCTTACCTATCCTATTCCACAATGTCTTTTCCCTTTGCCCTTAGAAGAGTTTAATGTCTGAAACACACAAACTTGTTCTTGATTAGTTACTGTTCCATATTATTCTCTAGATGTAAGATGAGGGTATAAATATCTTCTCACCAAGCACATTGAAGATAGAGGCCACACCTTTTATTCTTTCTAGATCTGCCAGTCAGATCAAATTAACATGTACTTTTTAAGCAAATACAATGTTCCAGGCACTGGACTAAACCCTGGATATACAAAGAAAAGCAAAAGAGAATCTCTGATCTCAAGGAGTTTATAGTCTAATGAGCAGGAAGAAACAACATGAAAACAACTATGTATAAATAAGATATGTATGTTAGTATATATGCATACATTAGTCATCATGTATATGCATGTCTATATTTTCATGAAAGATGATCAAGAAAGGAAAGGCCCCAGCATAAATAGGTGGCTGAGGGGAGGCGATATTGTAGAAATTAGAGTTTTTGCTGGGATTTAAAGGAAGCTGGAGAAGTAAGAAGATGGAGATGAGGAGAGAATTCCAGGCATGGTAGACAACCAGAGAATATGAAGAGTTATGAGATAAACTGTCTTTTGCAAGAAACATTTAGAAGGCCGGTGGTACAGGATCAAAGAGTACATGAATGTGATTAAAATGAAAAAGAATTGAAAAGAATGTGTGGGAGCTTGGGGGAACGGGCAAGCTATAAATGGTTTTGAACCTGAGATTTTATATTTGATCTGGGAAGCGATTGGGAGCCACTAGAGCTGATTGATTGGGGGAGTGACATAATCACATCTGTGCTTTGAGATCAGTTTGACAGCTGAGTGGAGGATGGAGCAGAGTGGAGTGGAGGGAGGTAGGGATTTCCATCAGCAGGCTATTACAATAGTCTAGCCATGAGGTGATGAGGACCTATATCAGGGTGGTAGCACTGTCAGGGATGAGAAGTAAGCCTACGTGAGACATTGCAAAAGTCAAATCGGAAGGATTTAGCAATAGATTAGAGATGAGGAGTGAGAAAAAGAGAGAAATCAAAGATAACATTAGGTTGAGAGCCTTGGCGACCGGAAAGAAAGTGATACTCTCCACAGTAAAAGGAAAAATAAGAAAGGGGAGGGTTTGGGAGAAAAGATAATGAGTTTAATTTGTGTTTCAAGATCCAAATTGGATGACTGCAGGACACCTAATTCAAGATGTATAATATGCAGTTAGATGCAAATTTAATGGCAGAGAAGTTAGGGTTGAATAAATAGATCTAAGAACAGAGATAGTAAGCCATAATGTTCAATGCATAAGTAGTAACAAAGAAGATGCTTAAAAGGCATTAATTGACTTAGAAACTCACAAATAAAATTTTGAGTTTTTCTATTGTCCACTATATTTCTTGAACAATTTTGTCATTTGTTGACCTTTTTATTTAAAGGTAGTCAATATGCTTAATGTAGGGAAAGAGAACAAACATTATTAAATGCTTTCTATGTGACATACTTTTTTAAGCTCTTTAAAAATATTATTTCATTTTTTTCAACAGCCTCATGAAGCAGGTGCTAATAGGACCCTGATTTTTACAGTGGAGGAAACTGAGGTAGACACTAAATGACTTGCTCAGGGTCATATAGCTAGCAAGTGTTAGAACTCATTATTTTCTTCTGTAATTTTGCCTGACTTTCACCTACCATGTTTATGTCAATATTGTTTTCATTTTTTCTTCCTCCTAGTCTGAAATCCTGGCGCCTTCTTTAACTTTTCTTGTACTTTTATGCCCTGTGTCCAACTGGTCTCCCAACCTTGCAATTTGTCCTTCTGAAATATCTCTTGCCTCTTCCATCTATACTTCATTCACAAAATCACTTCATACACAATTTATTTTAAGTCTCCTAACTGTTCTCCTTCTCTCCAGCAGCAATGTTTCTTCCCTGTACCTCTGCCCTTAATCTATTCGGCCAAAAGCCACCAGATTATTATTTTTTTAAATATCACTTGTATCAGGTTACTCTGCAGCTCAAGACTTTAAAATGGCTCCCTACAGCCTACTTCATATAGTCTATTTGCGTAGCTTTCAAAGTCTTCCATAATCTCCAACTATCCTTCCAATTAAAAGGTATTTCTCACTGCTCCCCAGGAGGTTCACTTCTCTTCAGTCAGGTCGTTTCCTCACATACAACATGATAAGAAGCTCTTTATTCTTTCTTAGCCTTTTTTTCATAGTAATTCTATTTGGAACATCTTTATTTCTTCTCCTCTGTTTAGGCCAACTCTACCAATTCTTTAAGATCCATCTTCATTCTTACTTACTCCATGAATCTCTTTCCTAAAGTTCCAGTCTAGCCCTAACGGATCTCATCCTTCTCTGAACTTTCTGCTGCACCAATACAGTGGTTTAGCATTTGTTTAATGTGTGTGTGTGTGTGTGTGTGTGTGTGATTTGTTACTCCAGCCAGTCTCTCAACTAATTAAAGCTTTAGTGCATTACTTTCTCTTTCTTCTATCTTCCAAGATACCCAACACAATTCCCTGCACCCAGTAAGCTCCTGTTAAATCCCTTTTGTTTGACTTGTTAGCATCTGATGAGAGGAAGGAATTTGAGGCAGAGTACATGGGTCAAAGGAAGATTTAAGAGCCTCCAGTTCTGCCTGCCTCAAACATCTATTCTGAGGGTAGTGTCCATTCTCATCAACTCCCTTATAGGTTCCCTAGGAAGCAAGAGGCAGACTTTAGGAATCTCCCTGCCATTTTCTACCAGACTCGGCAGGGACAGATACTTCGGGCACTATCTCAAATGGAAGAGGTATCCATGTGAGACAAGAATTAAGGTGAAAGTTTTAAAATTTGGGAACAGAATGGTCCACAATGAATGGCTAGGCATGTGCTGGAGAAAACTCTATTTAAGCAAATGCAAATGCTAAGTGGTACGTTGCCTTTTTTAAATATAAAATTCCCAAATGCCACAAGTTCACCACAACTTCTTTGCAAAAAGGAATAACTTGTGTGCATCTGTCATTCCTGGAAGCTGCAGTATGTCTTGGATGGTTTTAATCTGTATATATTCTGAATGAATTTATCTGGGTACATGTTGTCTTCTCTCTAAGAGTGTAAGACTCCCCAAGAATGTAAGAACCTTAAGTGCTTTTTCCATATTACTTCATATAGTCATATCAAAGTACTGTATTAGTTTTGCAGTTCAGCACTAGTAGTATCCTTTTGAGAGGCAGAATGATGTAATAAGAGATAATAATATAATATAAAAAGTGATGAATTTCCTATGATGATAATTCATACTTTTTCCCAGATACTTGCAAGGTATGTGACTATTGGTAATTAACCTTTTGGTATCTCAATTTCATTATCTATAAAATGTGAAGAATGGTAGTAAGGGCAAGTTTTATAGTCAGAGAATCTGGGTTCAAGTTCTATCTTTGACACAAGTGACGTTGGATAAGTCACTCTTCCATATCCACAAGCTACTCTCTAAAGTGATAAATTTCAGTAGAGTTGCTGTTCAACATATATTGGTGTTGAAAATGTCCACACAAAACTGACATTACAGATTTGGACAACAAAGGGGAAAATATAAGTCTAGAGCACCTACCCCATTGATTTTCTCCTCCTTTAGCCCATGAGTTCTTTGAGAGCAGGCACTATCTTTTGCTTTATTTTTTGTATCTCCAGCACTTGGCACAGGGCCTACCACATAGTAGGAGCTTCATAAACATTTATTGACTGAGGCTGTTGCTAGGATCAGATTTCATAAAGTTTGCAAAGTGCTTTGCTAACCTTAATGACCTATGTTAATATCCAAAAGAAATATATGAATGGTTATTATTTGGCTGTATGAAAACAGAATTCTGGGAATGTGGAGGCCATAGAGGAGGATTTAGAGAATTCCATACATTGTAAGGGCCTTTGCCACAACATCATACCCTTATTGCAGTGGTGCGGCTCCATTTCAAAGTCTCCTTGGTTCCCATCATATGACTGAGATTTCCTCCATTAAAAAAAAAATCTCCAAACTTCTCCAACGATTTGGAATTTTATTCCATCCATATACATGCATAGTAACAACATTTGTTGAGAAATCATTTCTATCAGAAGTAGAACATTATCTTTGTGATCACCAGGTGCAGTATTGCTACTCATGTTTAAATAGATCTTATATATGAATTAAATTCATACTTGCAGCATTGAGTTTAGGGTTTCAATTTTGACTGTGCCTTTCAAAAGATAAAACTGATTAATACATCCTCATTACTTACAATACTGCTTCCAGTAATTTTGTTCATTCTTTATAAAGTATTGCATTTAACAGCAAAGGTTTAAAAATTGAGACAGAGATGCATCAGTGAAAGAAAATACAAGTACTATACAAGAAAAAAATTGCCATCTTCATTTAACGTACATGTTTAAGATTAAGAAAATGGACGGAAACATACCTCTACATACAAATGCAAAGCCTAATGACTAAGGGACTGTATCTGCTAAAATATAAAGTGCAAAATGGAGCCTGGTCATTTAAGAATTGAAATCTTAAGGCGAACTTTACAGCATGTGTATTGAAAATGTCCTTGCAAGTTATATTTTAGCATATACATATATCAGCAACAGCATATAAGAAAAAAATCAGGATACACAAGTGCTTTTGAAGCTATTTCTAAAATGCTTTTTTCTGTATTGTTTGTGACTATTTTCTTTAAAACCTACTATACAGTGCAAACCATATGTGCTACACAATAACTATACAATAACATTACAAATGACTTTAATATAAAGTTTTTAAATAAAAATAACATAACCACAGCTATGAATACTGCTGGTAAAATAAATTAATGTTTTTGAAAATGGCACCAATAATACACTTTACTAATGGACTGTAATGAAATTACACCTTCAGGCTTCAACTCAGCCATAATGAGTTATCTCCTGATTGCCCAGATAGCATTCAAGTGTCTTCGCTTGCACTGCATGGAATAAGATACTAAACACTGGTACCAAAGGTGACTGACAGGTTTGTTGGTGGGTTGTTTTGTTTTGTTTTTCATTTGACATGTTCTGCTGCATGTGATGAGCAATAAAACTTCTTGTGAGTGATAAAGTTTGAAAGGTTGTTGAACTGGATGTCACACAGGCGGCAGTATTTTCCACTGGTTGGAGCCTGGGTGGAGCCATTCACACCTTTTGCTATACTACTCAACTGTTCCTCTGCAGAAGGCATTGCCGGAGACACATTTTCATTTGCAGCTAATGGGTTCTCAGAGATCCAAGATGGAGACTTGTGCCCATCTTCATGCTGAGGATTCTGAGAAATGTTCTCTTGCTGTGGGTTTGTAGCAGGCCTTTCATCTTGTTTCAGGCCACCATTCACTATGACCATGCCTCTGTTCTTGGGTAACAATGGCAGGGACTCTTTCTTCTGGCCAGCACACCCATTTGAGGGGGGCTGGCCTTTGGGTGACTCACTGTCAGCATTTGTGCTTTGATCTGTATCAGTGTTGTGAATGACCAGAGAACCAGAAATGTAATCGCTTGGCTTTATTCCATAATATGGAGAAAGCTGGTCTGCTCCTTTAGCTTTCTTTATTGCTCCGGGGTAAAGGCATTGCGGAAGAAACAAAGGTTTGCTTTCTTCCTTTGTGGCAATAATCTGAGCAGCTTCACTAAAGACTTTCAGTCCTTGTAGAGTGGCTAAGTGGGAGGAAAATAAGTTTCCATTGGGAGAAGGCTGCTTCAAGTTTCCATTTTTCTCACATTTTATTATACTTCTTTCATAGCCGACATCAGGGCTGTTCCGTTCACTTTCTGGATTTGGAAATACTTTGCCATCCAGTTGTCCAAGGTCATTACGCTGATGTGCAGTGACAGGGCAAAAATTCTGTTTGTG
Source organism: Bettongia penicillata ogilbyi (assembly GCA_023548195.1). NCBI lineage: Eukaryota > Metazoa > Chordata > Mammalia > Diprotodontia > Potoroidae > Bettongia > Bettongia penicillata. The sequence continues at coordinate 12,693,169 of JAJHZJ010000047.1, read as the reverse complement.
GGCCAGATAGTTCTCTACTTTATTGAAACTGATCTTGCAAACAGTGCACTCATGGTAATCCAGCAGCCTTTTCGGAGATGTGGATGTCCTCTCAGACTGAGATAAGCACTTTTTGCTGAGATCAATGGGTACATCCATCTCCAAACAGGACACATTGGGATGAGAAGTGTCACACTTGGAAACTGGAACACATTTGTTGATCGAGAGAGATGTTTCCAGATGCTTGGAGACAATTCCTGGGAATATATCACATCTTGGGTGGTAGCACTCTCCCATTCCTTCTGTGGACTCCTGTGTAGATGTACAAGGATTATTGAGGTTGGCTACTTCCAGGAAACGCTGCTGAACAAGTTGAGGCCTTGACTCCTGTTCAGGGAGGCACATCTCATACATCTTCCTTCTCTTACGGGTACGCATTGTTCTCTGCATAGCAGGCACTTTGTTGGAAGCAGACCTCTTTAGGGGAGGGTCATGGCGAGTGGCGCAGTAATACTGCTTGTGGACCATATAGGTTTCATGTCGACTGAAGGTGATGTTACAAGCATCACAAGTAGTTTTATTAGGATCGCTTTCCCCTTCCACTAAAGAAAGGTTGGAATTCTTTATATCAGCAGGTTTTCCATTGATTTTATCATCACTACTACTAGAAGCAGATAACTTTTTAACTTGTGTAGGGAAGTCCTTGTCATGGCCCTTTCCACTTGGCCCAATCAAATCTAAGACTGTAGAGGAATTGATACAAGATGTTTGAAGGAGTTGATTCTCAGGATCAGAAGGATGAGGAGCTGTGTTAAGAAGGTTGATGGAGCTCTGACCATTGTTAGGGCTTACAGCCTCTGGTATCTTCTCTGAAACACTGGGGAATTCAGGAGACTTGGCCATCTGCTGCCATCGGCTGCTGCAATAATGCTTTTTGTGCACCAGGTAATTGTCCAGGTTGTTAAATGTTATGTTGCACTCAAAACAAGTGGCCCCTTTGGGCATTAGAGGACTGTAGATCACAGGAGGGTAGCTGCTACTTCCATGCCTCAGCCTTCTATGTACCAGTTCAGACATCTTGGCCAAAATCTCTGAAGCCTGAGGAACCACCGTGATATCCTGGGGAAAAGCAAACTGAGATAGAAAAGGGCCCATAGGAAAAGAGGGACCCATGCCAGGCTGAACTGGAGATGAGGCAAGTCTTGGGCTGGAAGGTTCAGACTTGATTTTTGTATAGGAAAAGCTTTGTTTATTGGCTGAAGGCTGTAGTTCTTGTCTCTGATTTGGGAGAAAAAGCTGATTCTTTTTCTCACACTTATCCAGCTCTGTGTCAGAGCTAGCATCTTTAGTCTGCATGCCCTTTTGATTCTGGGGAAGTTCATTTCTACTCAACAGCTCTGAGGTCGGCTGCATGTTGTCTTCATTTCCACTTGGGGAGTGCTCAATGTCACTTTCTCTTGGGAGTTTGTTGCCGGAAACGTGAACTTCTTGGTGCTGCAATAGCTCCCTCTGAGTTTGAAAGCCAAAGTGACAGTGGTTACATCGGAAGGCAGCTTGAGTGAGGTGAGAGAAGAGGTGCTGGTGAAAATTGATCACGGAGTCAGCAGTGTAGTTACAAATGGTGCATTTTAGACTAGCACCAGGAGGGAGGAACTCTTCCATTTTCACACCTGTGGAGAAATCGAAAAGGAGATGGCTAAGAACCAAAAAGCTTGGTTTTCAATGAACATGGTCCATTCTGAGGAACTTGAGTTTCTTTATTTTACTAGCTTAACAGCTGAACTGACCAAACTGACACAGATAACTTTAAATAGCATTTTTTTTCTTTTGAGATACTCCATTTTATGTATAATAATGATACCTCCACCAAGATACCCAGAAAAGAGCGATAGATTTGGAGTTAAAATACTTGGGTTGAAATCTTAACTCTTGTAATTTACCACCAGTGTGATCTGGGGCAAGTCACTTAACTCATCTAATCTGTTTTCTCAGCTATAGAATGTGGGAGGTTTGGAGGAGATGACCTTAAAGTGCAAGAGCCGCTTGGAAACTATGATCTTTCATGGCACCGTATATTTTTAGAATGCTTTCACATTTTTAAAGGGCCTTTGTATGCTTTATCTCTCATGATTCTTATGATGATCCTATGACATAGTAGGGTAGGTTCTATTATCCTAATTTAACGGAAGGGTAGACGGAAGTCCAGAAGGTTTAAAAACTAGACTGACATCACATAGCAATCATAGAACACATAAATCTGGTTTAAACCCAGACCTCTTGACTCCTTGTTCAGTGTTCTTTCCCTTAGAACATGCTGCTTATTAGGAAAATACTATTTCTACTATATTAATTTACAGATCAACTTTTCTTTAAAATATAGCAGTGTTTCTGAAAATGTGTTCTTTTTAAATTTTATTTAAAATATTTACTATTTTAATTTAATATTAAAATATTTAAGTTAAATATTTTAAAAATAAACCATTTTAAATGTGAAAAATGAGATCTCCAGTGAATGAATTCTAAAGTGAATCTTTTGCAAAGTAAATCATCCTGTACTTCAGGTGACTTAAAACAAGGTGCTCACTCATGTAGTAGAGCATTAAACACGTAATTTGCTAATGTGATCTAATCTACTATGTTTTATCTTCATAGATTAGCATAGATGGGCACTGAATTATAAATCAACAATACCAAAGAGATGCATAGAAATAATAGCTTTAGGCCTGAGGGGTCATTGAGTATAAACCTCTCATTTTACAAATGGGAAAATCGAGGCCCAGAGAGATGAAATGACTTCCCCAGACTGATAGATCTAAGAACTGTTAGAGGTAGGATTCAAAAGTAGTTCCTCCTGAGTCCAAGCCCTATACTCCATATACTACATCATACTGACTTTCATACCATGAAAGCAAAGAATGACATAGCTGAAGGTACGGAGTTCCTATAATTTTCTCTTATTTCCCATACCAAGGAAAAATTTTCCTTAGCCAATATAGTAATTTTTCCCCAGTTTCTCCTCCACATTGGATAGTTATTATATAGCACATATGGTGCCTCCAGTACTGTTCAGTCACATTTGTTGCTCTCCATGCTCACCATATGGGAAGGCCAACTTTCCCTGAACCCTCTATTTTACCAGATGACTAAACTCAGCCTGTGTAAGGGACCAAGGAGCAAGGTGAGTAGAAAGAAATTGAGCTGCTCCTACAACCACAACACTCACAACTTTCCTTTCAGTTATGTGGGAGGGGTGGCTTAAAGGAAAGATTCCTCTATCCTCTGAAACTCCTTGGCCCAATCATCCTGTACACAAAGAATTTTAAAAAGAGTTGCCCTATTGACTTTGGAGTCATCTAATGATTTCTGATGGCTGTGTTCTACCTAAAGGGGTGTCTCAAAAGGAGTGGCAAAATCAACAAAGCTAATATACTTCATTCATTTACACACACACAGAAACAGAGGGAGAGAGATCTATATTTTAAGTGGAATATATGTAGAAAATCTTTTTGAAGGAGTGATTTTTGATGGGATATAGCGATGGGGAAAGAAAAGTTGGGGTTAAAGAGAGGTCTACCATGGAACTCTAAAGGAAATGGGGTCTCCTACTACACATGGATTCATTTACCTGTCAAGGTGAAAAGACTATGAAGTTTAAAACACTAGTGGCAGCTAGGTGAACCATCAGAGAATTGAGTTTGCAGTCAGTAAGAACTGAGTTCAAATCCCACCTCTGATACTTATGAGCTGTATGACCCTAAACAAGTTACATAATCAATAAATGAAAGCATGGGACTCAATATCCTCTTTACAACTTGAAGTCTATGATATTATGACCACAACTGCCACAGATTAATGACACTGAAAATCTACTGTTGGTAGATGCCCTGGATGCCAAATTATACAAATTGATATTGTAAAAGATAAAATCAGAAAACATAGCAACTACTTTTGCTTTTCTTATGAGCTTAATTTTAGTAGACTAAAGAAATGATGGGCTTCACTTCCATGATTAAATGCAGGGCAAATCTGCTAAATAAACTGCTTCAGTTTGCAAAGACTGATAGACCCAGGAAGTAAATGAACTAAGGTCAGCATTAAGTCGATTCCACATTGGCTACTCTGGATTCCTCTCGAGGATGATTACATTTCCCATGAATACCAGGGAAAGTCTTTCCACTAATGCAAATCATGGCTATGATTTGAAGGTAGGTTTTCCTGACCCCAATCTCTAGTACTGTACCACCACACCATGCTGCCTCTTCTATTTCTTAGATCAGGGAAAACAGGAGCATATGAGTTGTAGTCTAGGCACACATCTGGAGTAGAAAGTTTATTCAAGAAGGACAGGATATTAAGGTACTGTTGGTATCTTAAAAAGAAAACTGGCCTAGAAGAACCACATGAGAACCTTAAAGATTGCTAATGACCATGTTAATCTCTAGGAGAAGGGGAAGGGGAAACTTACCACTGTGGGAATTTAGGTGCATTTCCAGGGCTCGGGCATTGGAAAAGCTTTTGGTGCACTGTGGGAAGGGGCAAGCGCTAGATATCTGATGAGGAGTGTCTTCATTCTCTTCTGTCATTGGCGGCCCATCTCTTTGTCTCCCACTGCAGTAGTACATGAGATGTGCTTGTAAATTCCGCTCACTTCGATACCAAATGCCACAGGACTTACAAGGGAATATGTCCTCTGAAAAGAAAAGCAAAAGTCTTTGTGAGCTTCAGTACATTTGGAGCCAATGATGAGCAAAGCATCTCTTAGTTTTCTTGTTCTCAGGTTCCTAAGATACAACCAGAAAAGCGTCCAATGAGATGAGTAACAAATTTGAATGGAGCTCCAATGAGAAACAAATACAATGAACATCTATTAAATACTTACTATAGGTAGAGCATTTTTCTAGATGCTCGGTAAGATACGAGGTTAAAAACAGTCCATGTCTTCAAGAAGCTTGTACAATTGAATAAGTACTGCAATGGACAGAAGGCTGGGTCTGAAGTCAGTATATCCCAAATTCAAATCCTGCTTCAGATACTTCCCAGACAAATGACCCTGGGCAAGGCATGTAGCCTCTGTTTGCTTCAGTTTCCTCAACTGTAAAATGTGGATGTCATCACCTACCTCACAGGACTTCTGTGGGGATCAAGTGAAATAATATTTGAGAGTGCTTAGTATGTAGTATGTGGTACATAGTAGGTGTCATGTAAGTGTTAGCTATTATTAATTATCAAAATAATAATTTTATACAGATAATTGTAGAGCTGTATAAATACTTTTTTTAAAAGGCAGTATGGCACAATGAATAGAAGGATGGCCTTAAGATCAGGACAATGTGGGCTGCAGATTTGTCACAAGTATCGCTCACGGGAAAGTTCATTTAACTTCTCAATGCCTTAGGGGACTCTTTACAACTATAAGTTACAGAATATCTCCCATTGGTATTGATAGAGGGAGCTTTGAAAATTCTCTCTACCAATGAAATCATTGGTCTAATTTTAAAAATTATGCATATATATTTACATATAATATATGCATATATGATTACATGTATATATTTCTATAATCAGGGTGGAGAGGCTTATTTAATTTCATTAATGTAGGAAACTTCAGTCAGAAGCTTTCACCACTACAGCAGACTGACTGGCAATCTCTTCCGGAACTATGAATCTTAGAGTTGCTTGGGATAATTAAGAGGCTAAATGACATTCATTAAACAAAATCATTTACTTTAAATTTTAAGAGGCAGATGACTCTGTGTACGTCAGAGGGAGGACTCAAGTAAAGGTCTTCTTTAAAAAAAATTCTGAACTTAAAACATGAACAAGCTCTACTACCCCAACTCTCAGTATTACATTTACACAGAATATATAGAGAGAACTACTTTAATAAAACATACACACCATCTGCATATACATTGATGTGTATATAAAGTGTATATATAATACACACACATATAATAAATTCCACATGTTAATTTCAAAACTGTCTCATTTTTCAGTCAATATTTTCACTATAATCTTTTGCTGACATATCTCTCTTAATCAGTAAGCACGTATTAAGTGAATTCCATTTTCCTGGTGATATGCAAGATGCTGGGGATATAAATACAAAAGAAAGATGGGAAATATATAAAAAATGCAAAGGATTATGAGGAGCTCCACTAACAACCAGGGAAATCAGTGGAGATCCCTTAAAGGAAGTGTCTCTTAAGCTCTTGAAGGCATCTGGGAATTCAGGAGATAGCCTCGAGGGAAGGTATTCCAAGCATCGGGGAGAGACTTTGCAAAGACACAAAAATGAAAGATGCAGTGTTGTGCAGTAGATCAATTTGGCTGAAGCATAGAGAGCATGATGATATTGGAAAGAAGAGTTGTGGAAAAAGCCAGACTGTCAAAACAGAGAAGTATGTAATTTATCACACAGGCAGTAATAAGAGTATTGATCAGAGTATTTATTACGTAAGATGCCCTACAACATGGCTGCTTTAGCTCCACTTACCTTGAGAGAAATTTCAATACAATTATCACTGAAATAATGTTGTACATTATATGTAATAATATTGGTGAGTATTTATATAGCACTCTAAGGTTGGCTAAGAGCTTTTACAAATATTATCTCTGAGTCTGGATTTGAACTCATTTCTTTCTTACTATTCACTGCACCATTTTTCTCATGATGTACATAGAAAAATTATTTGCTATATTCACAAAGCAATCAACTATGATGAGAACAGAGATTCTCTGAGAAAATTTTGTTTGTAGAGATATTTTCCTCACAAAAATAAAATTATGTATTAAACAAACATATATTAAGAACATTTTTTGCATATCAAAATAGGATTACTCTTCTTTCTTTTGCTTAAAAATTTCCCAGGCCCCCTTTACTTTATGGGTATTTCTAGGCCTCTCTGGGACCAATTCTTATCAGTTCTGTCAACATATTTGAAGCCCCAAAGTGTTCTGTTGTCAAATTAATCATATTTAAAGGGTCTCTTATTCAGCTAAGTAAGCTTGTAAAGTATCCAAACAGTTCATTGTGTCAGTGTCTCATGTGCCACTCAGGAGTTGACATCTGCACTGAAAGGTTTTTAGTTCGTTCTCTCTCTCTCTCTCTCTCTCTCTCTCTCTCTCTCTCTCTCTGTCTGTCTCTCTGTCTCTCTCTCTCTCTGTCTGTCTCTCTCTCTCTCTGTCTCTGTCTCTGTCTCTCTGTCTCTCTCTCTCTCTCTCTCCACACAATAATCCCAGATACTTTGAGTTCCCACAGCCTCACAGCCAGTTGGGGCATACCTCAATTCCACCCCATAGCATCAACGAAGCTGCCCTCCTCAGCACTTACTATTGACAATAGCCGTAGGCAAAATAGATGCCATGGCAGCTTGTTGAGGGAGCAGTTGAATTGAATCCAGCAGCCGGGCAGGATACATCCCTTCTGTGAGGGTCATCTGACTGGCAGCTTGTAGCCTTGAGTCAAAATCCACCACAAAGGCAATGAGCTCCTCACCCTCAGAGATGGCCTTCGTAGTAGTGCACCAAAGCTGACCCCCTGTTAAGAAGAAAAGAGAGAGAAAAATTAATTGACAATAGAATTTTCAAGCCTGTTGTACAGTAGATTTAATGTCAACACCATCTTCTCATGTATCTTATGTCAGTTTAGGGTGGAATGCCTAACCAAGGCAGCTGCCTAACCTTACCCTTCCCTTGGGAAGGGAGGGATCTCCTTTCCTGGATTAGATGAAATATCTATCTATAATGACTAACGGTAAAAGAGGTCAAGAAAGGGTATATAACCAACATCTCTGAGATAGCTATGTCAAATGTTTGGCCCTTATCCTTTTTTTAACTCATCTATATCTTATTGCTTGAAGGAAAGAAAAAAATTGCAATAGGTTTAACCTAAAATAGACATACATCTCCTAAATACACATACATATATTAAATACATACATGCATGTGTATATGTGCACAAATATATGTATAAAAGCACATGTGTGCACATACATATGTGTGTACATATATCTGCATGTATTTTGCTGATGACCCTATTTCTATCACTTCTTCTTTGTGATTGGAAGTAGGAAGATCATATGTATTATAATTTTAGCCTTTCTTCAGCCTTTCCAAGTAGCTACTATTTTTAAAAAGTTTTCATTGATAAGTTTTATTTCAATGTCGCATTTTTTCCTGATATCACTTCACCTTTAAATTTTCCCTTTTCATGAAGAAAAAGTTAAACACGATCACAAAATGACCACATATGACAGCATATCATAACACCCAAGGCTTGTAGATTTAGAGTTGAAAAGGACCTTAGAGGTCATTAGTCCAATTACATCATACAACACTCACAGTGCCCAACCTCTTTTATAAGAAGAGCAAAATGTTTTTTAATTAGCTGCTTTCAAATGGATTTATTCATTTTAGAAAAATGACTAATTAAACATTAATATTATACAAACTATATAATATATTCTTATATCTCATAGTAAATAGTAATTCACATATGTTTAGTGTCTTACATTTTGTTAGGCATTTTTGCATCTGTAGTTAGGATCTATAGTCCAGAGACACTGGTCTAATTGGGGGAGAGGGGAAGATGATATTTATTTTTTTTGTTTAGATTTCCATTTCCAATTCTGAACTTTCTTCCCCCCCACAATACCCTCTTCTATCCATCGAGAAGGAATATAATACCTGCTATCCATGTGAAATAATGTAAAACATTTCCACATTAGCCATACTCTCAAAAAAAAAACATAAAACATAAAGAGTAAAAGGTATGCTCCAATCTGCATTTTTAATTCATCAATTCTCTATCTAGTGGACAGCATTTTTCCTTATTAGCTCTTTGGAACTGGGGTGGATCATTGGACTGATTAGAGTTATTAAGGCTTTAATAAATAGTTGGTTATCTTTACAATATTGCTGTTACTATGTATACTGTTCCCCTAGTTCTGCTCACTTAATTTTGTATCAGTTCATATAAATCTTCCCAGGTTTTTCTGAAACCATCCCCTTCATCATTTGTTACAGTACAATAGTATTCCATCAGATTCATATACCATAACGTGTAGCCATTCTCTAATTGATAGGTATCCATTGTTTCTAAATCTTTTGCCACCATAAAAAGAGCTGGCCTTGATACTTTCATACGCATGGATCCTTTTTTCCCTTTAATCTTTTTGGGGTACAGAACTAGTAGCAGCATCACTGGTCAAAAGGTGGAAAGAGATGTATAGATCTCTGGGCATAGTTCTAAATTTTTCTCCACAATGACTGGACCTGTCATTCCAACAACAGTGGACTCCAACAGTCCACTGCACTAACGATGCATTAGTATACCTATTTTTCCACATTCCCTCCAGTTTTATAATTTTTCCTTTTCTGTTATCTTATCCAATTTGATGTGTATGAGGTAGTATCTCTGACCTATTTTAATGTGCATTTCTCTAATTATTAGTGATTTTGAACATTTTTTTCATATGACCATTGATAGCTTTGATTTCTTCCTCTGAAAACTGCCTATTCATATCTTTTGTTGTTACTGTCAGGTCATTTCAGTGGTTTCCTACACTTTGTGACCTCATTTGGGGTTTTCTTGGCAGAGACACTGGAGTGATTTGCATTTCCTTCTCTAGCTCATTTTACAGATGAAGAACAGAGGCAAACAGGGTTAAGTGGCTTGCACACGGTCACACACCTGGGAAGTATCTGAGGTGAGATTTGAACTCAGGAAGATGAAGTCTTACTGATTTTAGGTCTGGCACTCTATCCATTGTATCATCTACCTGCCTTTCATATCCTTTGACCATTTATCTCAATTGGACAATGGCTCTTATTTCTAGAAATTTAGCTCAGGGCCATATGTACATATCTAATCTCTCTCTCTCTAGATAGATAGATATGGATATAGATATCTCTCTATATAGATACATCTTTCTATGTCTATATGTGTATATATAGACATTAATATATCTATATATGTATGTACTTATACATGTGCATACATATATACATGTATGTAATATATATATGTATGTATGTTCTGTGAAGTTTGGATTCAAAGGGCCACACATGAGGACATAGAGGGCCACATGTGGTCTCAAGGCTGTAGGATGCCCACTCCTGGGTCCTATTCTATTCCTCTAATTAACCACTCTATTTCTTCTATAGTACCAAACTGTTTTTATTATTACCACTTTGTAGTATAGTTTGAGATGTAGACCTCCTTCCTTCACATTTTTTCATTGATTCCTTTGATATTTACTTGATTTTTTTTCATACAGTGTGGCATCTCTCACTTTGCATTAACTGTACTTTCCAGCTTGCCTCTGCCCTCTGCCAATCAGGATTCCTGTCTCCCCATCGCTCTCCACACCTTATTAGGGTATTTTCCTAACTACTGTGTACATGTCTTGTATATACCTGTATACATACATTTTGTCTCCCCCGATAGAACGTAGGGATTATTTTTGCTTTCTCTTTGCATCTCAAGCACTTCATAAAGTACCTGGTACACTATAAGTACTTAGGAAATGTTTACTGGTTGATCTTTGCAGTCACTGGATAGAGCAGGTAAGGCACGTATTTTCCCTTCCATTTTTATAGATGAAGAAACAGGCTCAGAAATGGGTTTATTTTTATAGCACAAAGATACACAGACACATAGATACAGACACATACAGACACACACGCACACAAAACACCTCAAACAACCCACAAAGCTAAATTCTGATATTCTCATGTCAGTTTCACTCTCCACGTGTTCACTACCAACTTTTGCTGACTGATCTTTCTTATGTAATATTCCTCATAACATGATGACTATTTTATCTTAACTTCCACTGACAGAACTTCTTGGAAAGAAGATATGCCAAAGATCTGTTTCAAAAAGGCTTATTTAAATAAAGGTTTGTTTAAAGAAAAAGAACCCTTTCTTCCAATGGTAAGAAAGATATACTGTGGCTCTGTGCTGTAGTGATCATGTGACATGCATTAATAAGGAAATTACCTATGCAAGTCCATCTACCCCCATACTGGGATGAGATAGTGAAGTCTCATTTATCTTATATGTTTAGACAGGCAAAGCATTTATATTTTTTAAATCTATACAGTCAAGTCAAAATATATATCTAATACACTTATGTCTGAAATAATACTGCATACTTCGTATGTTACAAACCTTGTTTTTTCTCATGATATACATATAGCAAAAACTATGATAAACTCATTAAACAAGTAAAAATGATACTAATTTGGATGTCACATTTCTTTGCTTATATCTCAGTATTTCTATCTACCTTTTCAACTATACTTTATTTCCAATCCAATCCCCACTCCCACCTCAAAAGAGAACACAGTGGTAAAACAACTTGTTACAAAAAACTGGTGGAAAATATAATGAAAGTGTACAAACTGCCACAATTCCACATGTGAGAATTAGGTCATCATTTTAGAAAAAAAAAACTTTGGACAATTAATTAGATGAAGTTATTAGATTTTAAGATGAGGAATCAAATTACATTAATGACAATATTTAAGTAGAAAGATAAAGTTCATATTGCAGGCCTCAAAGAGATAAAAATTTTGAAGTAAAGCACATGCAAGGGAAAATACACATCTGCACACTTAAATAGGCAATAGGAACCCAGATGTGAACATTGTCAACACGTAGAATCATTCTACGTCAGAGCTGGAAGGAATTTGGTGAATGAGACGGGCCAATCCCTCATTCCAAATTTTTTGTTATATGTGGAAGGAGAATAACTTAGCTGAACAGAAGCCTAACAGCATAAGAAGATTCATTTGAGGGCAGAGTTTTTTGCTCCAAAGAGTAGGAGCTATGCTATAGAATTTCCTTAAAGCACGAGATTCAAAGGTGTAAGTGGTACTATTACAAATCATAATATTTTTCTCTAGAACATCCCAAGAAATGTGTCTGAACTTAATTTGTGTGTCTCTGTGATGCTGCGTTATGATTCCGCCTTCTGGTTAGCTAGAGATGGTATAATCACTTGTGTCTTATCTTTACCTACACAGAATATAAAGCATAAGAGGCAATGTGTATTCTGAGGTATTTTGCAAAAAGGGACAAGCCTAGAATCCAGAAAAATAAGTCTGGATCTCAACTTGGGTGTAACCTGGCTATGTTGACCATAAGAAAGTCTCATAGTTTTTGAGCTCTGTTTTCCTCATTTCTAAATGGGGAAAATTTGATTAGGATTGTCCTCATCCATGTACTTTGCAAATCTTACAACACTATGTAAATGTAAACAACTGTTAGGAGAAGAGAATAGGAAAAGTGCAGAATTCTCATCTGCTAGGGTTCACAGTATATTCCTTGAATTTCTAGCTGCAAACTTCACATTGAAAGGCAATGTGATGTAGATGGTTGCAAGTAGGATCTGGGACGAGCAGAAACTTGGGTTCAAATTTTACCTTGGGAATTCATTAGTTATGTGAGTTGTTATGGGAAATACTTTTTTTGAGATAGGATGGTAGGGAGTCTAGATCAAAGGGGTGAATCTGACATGTTCAATAGTTAGAAGGGGGTAAATAAGAATAAATTTAAACTTTTGTTCACTTTTAAGGCATTTTGCTGGCCTGCACTGGTGATATATCACTAAATATAGGATTAGATGCTTTTACTCTTATCTAATGGTTCTGGGCAGAAAGTATGTAATAAAATACACTTATTCATCTACTCCTACCCTAAAATTCAGACGAAGTCATTCTTCTAAAACTAGATATCCTCCAAACAGCATCAAGCAAAAATAAAACAAAACAAAACACTGTGGTAGGAGTCAAAAGACAAGTTCTAATCATGGTTCTACCACAATATAGTTGTGTCATTTTGGGCAAGACACAGCTTCTCTGGCCTCTTTTAAAAATGAATGGCTAGATACCACCCAAAAAAAGATCAAAGAAAGAGAAAAGGAACTAAATTCTAACTATTTGTAGTGGCAAAAGAACTCTAAACTAAGGGAGTGCTGAAAAATTGGGGAATGGCTGCACAAATTCTGGTTTCTGAATGTGATCGAATTCTCTTATTATCAAGGTTATGGTTTCAGAGAAATCCGAAAATCTTGTAAGAACTGATGTAGAAGTGGTCAGAACCACGGCACAATCGATTGGACAACAACACTGGAAAAACCATTTTGAAAGACTTAAGAGCTCTCTGATTCCAAAGGACTTATGACAACAGCTAATACTCCTCACCCTCTTGCAAGGAGGGGATGAACTAAATTTGAGAACTGAGACACGTGATTTTGAACACAGGAAAGGGGGTAAGTTAATTTGTTTAACTACACATTATTTATTACAGAGGTTTCCTTTTGCTTCCCTTCTCCATTTGGGTGGTGGTGGTGGTGGTGTAATGGGAGGCTGAAAAATATAGATGCTTAATAATTAGAATTTAATTTAAAATAAAATGAAAGGCTGGACTAGGCAATGCAAATATTAATAATAACAATTGATAGTATATGGTGACTTTTAATATCTGGATAGTGTTTTTTATACATTACCATATATGATCCTCACAATAACCTTATAAGGTGAGCACTCCTAGTATTAATAGTCCCATTTTACAGCTTAGGAAACTGAGACTGGGAGAGCTGAAGTGCCTTCTCCAAATTCACACAGTTAGTATTTTTCTGAGATAGGAATTGAACCCATGTCTTACCGACACTTGGTCTATGGTTCTATCCATTCTACCTCTAAAAGTGATGTTTTTAATCTTAATGCGTTCCCTCTGAGATTACTTCCAATACATCCTGAATATCTCTTGTTGTGCAGTTTCTTGCATGATGTCTTCCCTATCAAACTAAGAGTTTCTTCATGATAAGCACTATTATTTTTTGGCCTTCCTTTTTATCTATAGTACTTGGCACAGTGTCTGGCACACAATAGGTGTTTAACAAATGTTAGCGGACTGTGTATAATACACAAACTTCGTACATTAACTTTTTCAAGGCAAAAACAAAGAAGGAAGGGGGAAACCTTTGTGTCTTGTTCAGTCATTTTTCAGTTGTGTCCAATTCTTCGTGAACTCATTTGGGGATTTTTTGGCAAATATAGTGGAGTGGTTTGCCATTTCCTTCTCCAGCTCATTTTACAGATGAGGAAACTGAGGCAAACAGGGTTAATTAACTTGCATCCAGGTCACACAGCTGGTACAATGTCTGAGGACACATTTGAAATCAGGAAGATGGGTCTTTATGACTCCAGGTCCAATAGTCTATCCATTGTGACACCTAGATATTTTAAGCTTCGAATAGATAATCCCTAAAACAATTAAAAAGCACAATTTAAGCTCTAAAAATGACAGGGGGACAACTCATTTGAGGTAACAAAACTACATATTAATCTCCTAACATGGGCAACAGTAAGATATCATTTATAGAAATGAAACATAGTATCCTTGTTAATAAGAATCCCTATTGTTTAGTAGTAGTTGTGGTAGTAGTAGTAGTAGTAGCAGCAGCAGCAGCAATAGTAGTAGTAATATTCATATTCTATACCCTTGTCAAAAGTGTCCAGGTTAATTCAGTGAAGACACTCAGGAATCAATATCTGAAATGAGTGATTTTGCTTCTTCCTCTGTTTCCTTGGCTTTGGTGAAGATGGTACTCATTACTGGAGTGGACAAAAGGGATCACAGATTTAGGGCTGGAGCGCACCTAAGAGATCAGTGAATCCACCCGCTCATTTTGCAGATGGAGCAGAGACTTGGAGAAAAGAGTGAGATGATGAGTCCAGTGTTACACAACTAATACATAAAGCCAGAACTCCAAGCTAATCCTCTGACTCCAAATCATTCTTTTTAGAAGAAGGGGCCCATGGAAAATTTTCAGATTGAATCTAACAGATATCTGGATTTCATGCTGCCACAGACTTCTCTTAGTCCTTTATTGGTTTAGTGTTAATTACACATAGGTAATTTACTAGTTAGGGATGATCAATACTTTTGAATCCCGGAACACTGTGGACGTGGACATGGGATAATATCATATTGTGCAAACTAGAGCAGAAAAATTACATTCCTCTTGCCTTGGCATGAATCCTTTATCAAATGACATCAGGCTCTGAGGCAGCTATCTGATACTTTCATTGCTTCCACCAAATGGAAAGGTTATTTTAGGATCCTCTCTTTGTCTGCCTCTTACGCTGCAAACACAGCCACTCATTTTTGCTTCCCATCACTACCCCCACAAAATAAGGGACAAGCAGTTTCAAGGTTCCATGGAAAAGTAATAACTACTGAGGCCTTGATGTTCATGGAAAAAAAAGAAAGAAAAAACTATGGACTTGCTGTTCTTAGTAATGTTTATGATCAAGATTCCTGCACAAACAGATCTGGTTCCTAACAGGAAGCTGATAAATTTTATTCATAATTGCTGTCAAAACTGCAGTGAAGTGTATTGCAAGTTTCGATAATAAAGAATGAAGTCACAGTTCAAACTTGATTACATTTTGGAAATTCACGCTCCTCTTACAAGAATCAGTGGCCTCAAATATCTCCCTCTCCTGCCAAATTTTTCACTTGCACTTTTTATTATTTATGAAATCAGTGTCTGCGTAATGTCATGCAGACCTCTGCTGATAAACTCTAATTAAGATTAAGACAAGCCTTTTGGAAAGGATCCCATCATTAGCAAACATGATAAACACAAAAATACTCCCTACTTGTCAACCAGGAGCAATTCAGTAACCTAACAGTATTATCTGTTGCTAGGCTACAGAGCTGACAAAGCTTCAATTATATTGTACGGCCATACCTATAGAGTCCAGTATAAGCAAAATGTATTTAATATAAAAGCATTTAACTTCATCCATGTTATTTGCAATTCATGGTTTTATATAATGGTAAAAATCAGGTTAATAATTACATAGCACAGCTGTAAAAAAAAAAAAAACCCAAAACTTTGCTATGTGTTGTTTGCATATTTTTTTTTTCTAATTTATCTGTGATTGATAGACTTTGCTTTGTAGAAATAAGAAAACCCAAGCAATATGAAGCTGTAAACGTACAGCACAACTACATTTGGGCTCATCAAGATAGAGTATCAAACTTAGCATAAAAATATATAGCAAATTGAACCAATTAAATCGCATTTAGATTCTGAATTATTCTGCCTCACTATGTAGAAGGACAGTGGTGCCTCAAGAAGATAGATATGGATACTAGTATAAAACTTTATTTTATGTGAGAAATGCATCCAGGAATACAAGAATATGGGTGACTTGAAGTAAATTAATTCATTTTCTCGCTCCATAAAAATGAAGTTTATTTTTGGGTTTTTTCCCCCTTTGGCTAAATAATTGCAACTTGTTCTTGTGGAGTTTCTAAAAGTAAATTGAAAGTTGAGTTTTGTAACTTTTGGTAGAAGTATTAAGCTGTGAAATAGAATGATTTATCTAGCTTTTCTTTTTAAGACTCGGGCTCTGGAAAGGCAAGAAGAAAAAAATCAATAAGTTGTCCAGGAAACCAGATATTTGCCAGAAAAACCCAAAAGTTGTATGTGTTACAAGGAACACAAGTCTACCATATGGACTCTTTTTCCTTGTTTGTTTTATCTCCCAAATCCACTAAAAATCAGATTCAAAGGGATCATGTTACTCTGAGGATTATGTAGTTTTCAAAGAAATTCACGAAATAAGTAATTACAACTGAACCATCAGGTTGAAAATAGCTTCAGCATAGATACCTCCTGTTAGAACACTGATCCCTAGCCATTCTTTTGGGGCTGCTTAACATTGGAGCCCTGTAATTATCATGTCATATTACACCAATATAAGGGTCGATTTCCTGTTTACAAGTATGGGTCATACTTGTAAGTATGAGAAGGGTCAGGCCACTATCAAAACTCATTTAAAAAACACTGCATATTAATCCATAGAATGACCCACGCTAACTTTCAGGCACATTCCCATAGATTAAAACCATTCCTTTTGAAGAACAAGCAGTTCTTTTGAACAGACAAAAAAAAAAAGACATAAAATTCCTGGGGATGTAGTGATGGTGAGAGGGCGGTGGGCATCTGTTTGTTTTGTTATCTCTATTTCTCCTTTATTTCTTCCAAATAAACTCATTTAAGGATAATTTGAAAATCCAAGATGAGGTCCAGGCCTCAAATTTATTTTCTTTCCATCCAGAGAATATTGTTTTAAATAATTTCCCGGACTAAAGAATGTCCCAATTTTCATGCTACGCATGTTATAGTGCCCAGATCTCGGCGTTTAGACATTAACAGAGGACATATATCTATATGTAGCCACATTGTTTAATATACATTTATAATGAATTCAAATCCAATACTGTTGAAATTCTTGACAGTAAAGTAGTGCAAGCAATAGAACTTATAAATTATGAGTGCCCCTGCTTTGAAAAATGCTTTGGAGGTTTCTTTGTGCATTGGCAAATACAGTAGGAATATGAGGTATTGTGTGGTTCCTCCTGCACAGTACCTGATAAAAGAATAAAGAGCTGTGACATATTCTTAAAACAATAGCGGAATTAAAGAGAAACAATGGGCCAGCTGCTTCATTAATACGATCAAAAGAGAGCCCAGCACAGAGGAGTCCAGATAATTAAGCACTAGTCTTTTAGGCCTTCTTTCTATAATAAAATTGCTTATAAATGTATTAACTACTTCACAGTTGTTAGATAGATCTATGAACTTGTTTATTTAAGGGTTGATTAATGCCTCTCTCGTTATGCTGCAACATGCCAACTCACGGTTTACACAAGTTTTTGAATAAAATAGTGTAAGAATAGCTGATAAAGATCAGCAGCACACACCAGCAATAAATCAAAGGCATTTTGCAGAAAGGTCTTTCCCCGCTGTTAAATAATCCTTAACATTTTTCACTTGTACATTGTAGGCAAGCTAAACACTTTGGAACACATTTTTGGTCACTCCATGTTCCCATGTTGGCATTCCTGACATATTGTTATACATCTCAACAGAGATAGAGAGAGAGAGAGAGAGAGAGAGAGAGAGAGAGAGAGAGAGAGAGAGAGAGAGAGAGAGAGAGAGAGTCAGATTCAAGTACCAACCATGGAATCAGACTTCAATGACTTGACCAGCTTTAAGGAGAGTATTTCAAGTAGCCCTCCCTTCCTTACCACTTTCTCCTCTCCAATCAAGAAAATAAATTTAAAATGGAATATTTTGCCTAGTAAATTATTTAACTTCTAATAATTTGATTATAGAAAGTGAAAAAGATGTATCTCTGTAGTAAAAGAAAACTCATGTTTTTAAATTACCAAGGACTCCATTATGAAATTCCTGGAGTCAGGCAACCATACCTATCTAATGAGTCAGAAAGAATTTTTATTGCTAAAGGATGGTAAAATTAGAAACCAAATGTCTATAGTGAATGTGTGTAGTTAGATTTCAAAGTGGAAGGGACCTCAGGAATTTCATAATCCAACTCCCAGAGACTTGTGCAGGCTCATATTATAGCAGTGAGGAATCAAACGCAGGTCCATTGATCACAAATCCTGGGCTCTTTTCAAGGTACCATATAGTCAGCCACAGACAAATAAAAGGGGGGAAGTGGGGACAGGATTTTCCTTGTTTATCAAAAAATCTAGCATCAAAACAACAAAGCTTTTGCCAAAATTTAGAAATTTAGATAAATCAAAATCAGTTCTAGGATGGATTTAATCACTTCTCCTGAGGTAAGGTTTTTGGTTGAAAGAGAGAAAGGAAAACATAGGGAAAAGAAGGAGCACAAGGGAGTGGGAAAACAGAAATGTGATAGAATAACTGAAGTAAGCAAAGACAAGATTTTTGCTTTAGATGTCATGTATAGTACAAACCCACTAAATTAATTTATTGAATTTACTTTTACAATGATCCATTTTTCACTGATGCATCAAGGGATATAGCAGTTCTGACTAAAAAAATAAAAAGGCTTCTAATATTGGTCATTCATTTTCCATCTGCTGATGATTCCACCCACCACCCCCTCAAATAAATTCCAAAGCACAGAAATGAGTATAAAGTTACAGTCAGTAAACTAGAAAACTAAATAGATTCTCCCAGAAGGGGTTATAAGGGAGCATTTTATTTATTTTCTTTCCCCCTGACTGAACGACCAAAGCTTATTTTTCAGAGGGTTGAGAGAGCTAAATACATAGCTTTAGAAGATAAAGGCATCAAATAGGTAAATATGTATCTGAGTAAACCCTGGTTCAAATCCTGAGCTGATCAAAGTAAATGCTATCTATTAGGTACCTTTAAAAAGCCACTTTTAAAATAATCTGCTAATTCTACCGCATAAAAGTGTTAGATATTTGGTTCAAAATGACAATATTTATTTAAAAAAACTTAAATAATGTTTATTGCTTAAACAGTCTCAGAATTAGGAGGGATCTGTAGGTTTTTTTTTAAAAATAAAGTCACAAATAACCACATACATTTTATTTTTTAGCAGCAAATTCAGCTGATATATTGTCCTTGTGAGGAGCCTATCTGGAAAGCTCATAGCCTTCTATCGATTAAAATATAACAAAACAAAATAAAGATATGAATACTAATAAGAGAACTGTGATTTAATAGGAGAATTTGCCATCCCATTTTACAGGTCAGGAAAAAGGAGGTTTAAGCAGGTTACTAATTGTATCCCTAAAATACTGATGGCCAAAGGTGGTAACATAATTTAAAAAATTCTTTCAGTCCTATCTATCCCTGACTCTCAATGGGTTGAGAGTCTAAAGAGGGGTGAACTGAGGGTAAGGAGATCTTGTTTCATATCCCAGCGCTGAAACTTAATAGACAGGTGGCAATTAAGCAAACCGGTTCACCTGTCCCAGCCTTCGTTTACACATCTATAAAATATGGATAATATTATTTTCTCTCTCCCTTGAAGGGTAGTTTGTAACCCTGTGTAAATCTGTGCAATGTGAGCCATTATTATTCATTCCAAAGCAGAGTACCTTCTTTAAAAAGTAAAAAAAAAAAGTCTAGAAACAATTTTCCTTCCTTCCCAAGAAACTGTGTCTCCCTTGCCCAGCTGCGCTCTTTAAAAAATAATGAGACTGGTTACCAGTAGTTTAATGTCTTTACTAGTCTTTCTATGATGGCTACCCAGTGAGACCTCTACTGAATGAAAAGAAAAGGGAGTTCACTCATGACCTTGAGATGAAGGCAGAGTGCTTTCTGAACGAATATGCTTGGGATTGTAAAACACAGGTATCCTGCAATGAGAATAGTAGGTGAGGAAGTAGCACGTTTTCATGGGATCCTTAAATGTTTTATTTCAAAGCCATTTAGATGGATAAGACATGTTTGCTAACTTAGAGGTATTTCAAACTCTGAAAATAGGCTTCCATTCATCCCTGAGTATCTTTAGCAGTTTTTAAGGTGATCTATCTTGGGTCACAGTTTTCACAGTAGCTTTTCCAGCATTGATTCTAAATGTAGAGCCCTGTGGACTTTGCCACCTTGCTCACAGGTACCCTTTAAGGTGCCCATCTTTGGTCTGGCTTACTTCCCGGGTCAGCAGGATTTTAAATGACCAGCCAAGAAATGACACTCTACCCCAAAGGCAAGCTGTCAAAACTCAGCCTGCAGCTGATAAACTGATTACAAAGCTGCTTAAGACTTTGCTTGTAAACAAAAGCATTTATCAACTAATAATTTGCAATAAACTGATGTAACTCCCAGCTGAGCCCCTAACTGTAATTGTCTTTACCATCTGCCTATTAAAATACCATTCTTCATCAGCAAGCAGGAGCAGAAGGGAGGAAATCTCCACCAAATATACAACTTGCAAGCTTATAAATAATCTGTGAGCTTTCCACATTTTCATTATGACTTCTCTTTGGCATGTTTCATTTTCATTCTTACCTGTCCTGGGAATGCTCTAAAATTATGTGGAGGGGAGAGATGGGGAGTCGGTTTGAGGGGAAGGCAGGAAAAAGAAGGAATGAAGCAGTACTGCCTGCTGTTCTGCGGAGGAATAAATTATACAAGTTCATCACAGGAGGCTATTTCTTAATTTTTTTTTCTTTCCTCCTCCCATCACTTCATGGAAATATTCTGATGAAAACTCCCCCAAGCACCACATTGGAAATGAACCTCGCTATTCCTTTTTCAGCTTGTCAGTTTCCATTACCTTTCTTTGTTTTGTATTCGTTTTTCAAGTGGCTCATTAAGCTTCTACAGGATGTCAGTTAAAAAGTGCAGGGACCTGCCTCCATGGTGGGGTGGTAGAGGGCTGGGTAGTCAGCTGCAGGGCAACGTGGAGCCTCGGTGAGAAGAGGAGGTGCCAAATGGCTGGCAGGCCCCTCTGTGCTCTGCCCTGCCCCTGCAGCCCTACGGCCTCGCCTTTTGAGTTTTTTTCTTTCCTTTGGGCCCTATTAATCCCTGAAGTCTCCACATGGCAAAAGGCTTTCAGCATCAATGGATTCAGACATTCTAAAATTCCTGGTCCTTAAATGAGGGCCTACTTCTTTCAAAACAACCCAAAATATTCAAATTGCCCTGGGCTTTGGGGAAAGCCTTAGAGTTGCTGGGAATTACTTTTGATTTGTCAAGAAAGTTATTCCCTATTGACATTTTGCTCTTTCTTTAAGTGCTTTTACATGTATTGACTACCTTCAGGTTCCCTCTACAATATATTCTATTTGTTACACAATCCCATTCCAATCAGGAAAAGTTGCCCTTAAATTGGGAATAAAAACTAGCTTCAGCACTAACCATTTTCTGTTCAGAAGGTATTTCTTCTTCATCTTGATTTCAGACAAATTTCCGTCTCCTAAAGCTCTATGCCACCAATGAAGAAGACCATGTACTCAGTGAGAGGTATACTCTGTCAAATTCTCTGAATTACTATTTTACAATTTATGTGTTATAATGAAACATTTTTTTCCTTTTGATTAAAAATATCTTTCTTTCATTTTTATGAGTTTTCTAGGGATATTTTTCTCTCTGAAATATAATATTGAAGATAACTATGTTAGAAGAAAGAATATTAGAGAATCTTAGATTTTAATTTTGTAACATTTAGGATAAAGATACCAGAATAGTGAATAACAAAAAAGTGGGGCATAATGTCAGTTACCTAACAAAACCCCTCAAAAACATCAAAGAGTTGAACTGGAGTCCAGTTCTAAGGTCTGTACTGAAAGGACCATATTAAATACAATTTAACTTCAGACAGAGAGACAGCATGTTGTCTGGGTCCAAGTTTTGTCTTTGTGTAGTACTAACTGTGTGACCCTGGACATGTCACAAGACCTAACAGAACCCCAGGCAAAGGCTAATCTGAATTGGTAGAAGGAATTTCATTGTCTCTATTAATGAATTAAGTTGCCTCTATTAAAGAAACTGCAGTTCCTTCCTTATCCATGGCCCCTCAAAAAGAAAATCCAACACCATCCAATTGAGCAGATTTCAGAAGATGACATTTCAACATACTTATTCTAAATTATCATTATTTTTTAAAGTACCTGAACTCTTCTTAAAAAGAAAACATTCTCAAGAACTCTAAGTCGTAGATACAGAGAGCTAGACAGGACCTTAGGAACAGATAATCTACCTCTATACCCTTTCCACACAGGGCCTGGAGAAGTAAAGTGTCACAGTTACACAGGTGGCTGTGGCAAACCTAAGATTAGTCCGTTGGTCATGCCACCGTGCAATGATTCATGGATTTAGCCAGAGTTCAAAACAGAAATTCGAGCATTATAACTAATCCAAACTGTGATTTAAAATATAGAGATCTGTATGGTTCTAGATTATATTGAAGGAGTCACAAATTAATGAAATTCAGGATGTGGAAAAAGAGATGGTCTCTGGGTCAGGAAGTGGTGTGCTGGTGTGGTCAAGTCCTTCCTCTGACACATAGTGGCTTGTGGGATGCTGAGCAAATCACTTATCCTCTTAATCCTCTATGGTAACTCTCTAAGACTCTTAAATTGCAGCAGCTGCAGCTGACCTGCTTTGGGAGAGGAAGCTCTTGGCGAGGATTTCCTTACCCCTATCCTGTGCCCCTATCCTAGCCTATAAAATGATATGAAAGGAACTCACAGCACAGTGGGATAGAACATGTAAAGTATGGAATCTGGTATTAGAAAATCTTGGTTCAAATCCCAGGTCTACACCTTCCTGGCTGCAACACATTCTTTAGGTTAAATCACTTAATTTTTCTGGGTTTCAGTGTCGTCTGTCAATGAGGTTGGATTAGAATTGCATTCTTAATGTGTGTGTGTGTGTGTGTGTGTGTGTGTGTGTGTGTATGTGTGTGTTGTCTAAAAGTAACCTTTGGCAATCAGTTGAAACTCAAGGAACTCTTCTCTGAAGGGGAAATAAAAAAAATTTGTTTTGAGACACAAAATAAAATTCATAGGATTACAATGGAAACCAAAAGGTAGTGAAAATATAGATGTAATTATTTTTTGTCCAGCTAAATTCAGTTACACCCTGAAATCTAACCATGGCCACCCAGGTTAAAAAACCCATGAGCTCTGAGGTTCCTTCTGACTCTAAAATCCTAAAAAAATCCTTAATAATTATAGCAACTCCTAGACTTTAAGGTTTCTGAAATACTTGCCCCACAATTATCCTGTGAGGTTGGTAGTTGTAAATATTATCTCTGATTTACAGATGTGAAAACTGAGGCTCATTTTTGGTGAAATAACTCACTTGTAGACTTAGATCATAAGCAACAAAGCAAAATTAAGCACATATGTCTTTCCCCATTCTAAGTACAACATTCTTTCCGTGTGGACATACCAAAAGGAAAATTATTTAATTTGAAAAAAACATTTACTATTATAAATAATTTGATATATGATAAATGTTTTAAGAAAAACAATTTTAAGTATTACCTTAATTGTAAAAAATTTATTGGAAAGCCTGAAATGCTTTTGCTATTTTAAACTCTTTCCAAATACCCAAAGGGAACTTGCCATAAGGTGAGGTATTTATGCCAAAGCTATTTTTTCCATGTCATTTTGTTTTTCTGATTTAAATAAAGTGAATGTAATAAATTATAAAAGATATGTCTTTTACCATAGTCTGAATATTCTATTTCAAATTGTGTGAGAAAAAATAGTCATCATTTCATGTTTCAGACATTGCAATTTTTATATGCTAAAGGAAATTTTCAAGTTATCGCACAATATAGTTTTCAGTAAAAATGTTTTCATGTGATATAATGGATATTTTATAATACGTGGACATACTTTGATCTTCCTCATGGAAATCAAATATGTATATTCCTAATGTCAAATGATTTTTTGTGGTCTGCTACTACAGAATATAGATTGGTGAAACCCAGGCAAGGTGAATGGTTCTCCAGCAGATGGCACTATGCGCTTTCCCTCAATGCTCCTAGAAAGAGGAGAAAGGGGGAAAAAATTCAGCTAATTTTGTTCTTCCCCTAAATGTTAGGTTGCAGCACCACATTTGATAATCCCTCAAGATTTGTTATTTTAAAGAAAACTGAGAATTTCTATACGATCCCTTATAGCCATCTAAATGAACCAGCATCCAGCTTCCAAAGTCCTGTGAAACACAAGGATCTATGTACATTGTGTCTTAGAACACGGAGAGGACAGGAGGCCAGAAACGACAAAAAATCACTGCGTGCTTAAGGTCAAGATTCTACTTGAAACAAAACAATTTACCCTTTGCCAGAACTTGGCTTTTCCTCAGTGGTTACAAAGGATACATTTTTTGCTTCTTTCAAAATCCCTTTTTAAGTAGCTCCTGGGACATGGATGAGAGCTCACCCCTGAGATGCATGCTGCTTTCATGTCGTGGGGGCATTTTGTTTTTTAAGTGTCCTAAGGGGAAAAAACAAACCCTCCCCTTCCCACCACAATGCCAACAACTCCCCCTCCCCTCCCCAGCTCTTCTTGGTAAAGACTAGTAGGCACATGTTATAAGTCAGAACAACCCAACAGACTTCCACAGTGAGTGCCGGCTGCTACTTCATTTTCCTGCTGTGAAGGAAAACTTTTGTTCTGAACCTGAAGACTCCATTAACCTCCAATCACCATTGTGTGTTCAGCACCAGTCATGCTTGGTTTTTTCCACTGATAATTAAAAATTCGATAGTTCGGAAAGCAAGATGTGGTGATAAACTCTGTTTTCAGGTTTTTTTTTAGAGCTCATTTTTGTTAGCTTTTAGCATGGCCCAGAGCTTTACCAGAAAGCCTGAGGCACTGTGCAAATAGGAGTTTGTTGAGTGTCTTTTCCCATACCAGTTACATGGAATGGAGTGCTAAATGCCTCCTCCTAACTTCATTTCTATGGGAAGTAGCCTCTCGTAACATGCTGTTCTCCACCTTTGTCATCTTTAAATATAAATTTTGTACATAGTCCCAATTTTTATAACTGTTAGATAACGTACCTTAACCTTTAGAAGTCCTATCGTTTAATTTCCATGTAAAGTCCCATTACCATGAATGGAATGTATAGACTGCTGAAAGTCTCAGTGGAACCATGCATGGTCAGTACAGTACTGAGCTTTCTAACATCCCATCATGATAGGAATGCACTTTAACACATGTATTTTGGAGGAAGTGCAATAAAAATGCTTCATAATCTCACAGATATGTCCAACACATTCAGTGACTGCCACAAATTATATCAACATTGACAAAGAAAATTAAGCCATGAGCAGATCAAAATAGCAGCTCAGTTTATGACTTTTAAGCATCGGATACAACTCACAGGCAACTGAACTCCCACTGCAGAGAATTGGAGCTTTAAAGCTCAGGGCTTTGAAAATCCTTCTTTCAAGGTTTGCCCGAAATAGTAAAGTTAGAAAGAACAGGGTGAAAGGCAAAGTGGCTTTTTGCCAGGGGTATTTCAGATGAGTAGGTGAACTATAAAATCGAAAATTAAATAGGTGAGGTTAAAATCAGAAACAATTTCTCTATGATTTGTAGGGTTTTATTTTAATCAAGGAACTCTGAGTAAATTTTGCAGCTCCAAATAACAAACTGGAGTCATTATTTTTTCAGTATACCCCCAATTTTCAGCAAGTCTGGCCAACGAAATGTGTCTCATTTCTGACTTTGCTGGTGGCAAAGGATGACAAAATATTATAGAGTCATTATCTTGCTCTTGAAAAATTTGTTATCTTTGGGAAAAGTGAGAGAGCACAATAATATGTGTATGTACGTTTCATTATTCTTGCTTTTTCTAGACTACATTTTGACAAGATTCAGTAAAACATGTATACATTTTATATTATATTACCTGTCAGTCACCTTTCTGCTAGAGATTTCAATAAAAGGTAGGGAGAACAAAGGGGAAATATGTCGATTTTCTTTTCTTAGTATCTCTGCTCTGGCACAGAATACACTCCTACATTGTCCAGTGCTAAATCAGATGTGGGGATCAGTATGGGGAATGAATGACAGGAGAGAATATTACATCTAAGAGTGTAGCTCTTCAAGAAGCTGATCAAATGTTGCTGCTATTAGGTCAACCTCCTTCACTTCCTTTCCTAAAGCATAGGACAAATGTACTGTATAGCTAGAGGGCATTTAGAATGAATGAAGTTGAGGGAATTAGCAAGTAAGGAAGGAGAGGGGAGATCCTAGGGCTAGGTAGATGAATCTGAGGACTGTTGAATAATAAAGCGATAAATAGATGGGTTTTTCTGAGTTGGATGGTTTCTATTGAGTCTCCCCCAATGGTGCAGGTCTCCAACAGGTGGTGCAGTAGATACACTACTGGACATGGAGTCAGAAAGACCTGAATCTTGCCTCAAACACTTTGGTCATAAACTCCGTCTGCCTCAGTTTTCCTCATCTATAAAATGGAGATATGATTAGCACTTGCCTCCCAGGATTGTTGAAAGATAAAATGAGATAATATTCATAATGTCCTTTGTAAAACTCATACAACTCTAAAATGCTAGATGATATCATTCTTGTTGCTACCGTTTTCTTTTTTCAAGACCACCTTCCTTGTCCTCTATTCTGAGTGGGCTATGTGTTTGTGCTTGTGTTTATATATGGAGGAAGCATTGGGGGCTTTGGCCAAAAGATACCCAGAATCTTTTGAAAGTAAAGTTTGACTTTCAAATAAAATTGAAATTTCCCAACAAAATTAGGATATTGCGTTACCTAGGCATGTTCATTTGGGAAAGAGAAAAAGTATCTTTGAAAAGAAATAAGCACTTAATTATATGATGTACCTTCTAACACTGGAACATGTATATGCTCATTAGGAAATGCTGTGCTCATTTTAAAGGGAGTTGAAAATTAACTTGTAGGTCATTTTCTTTCACATAGCAACCTAACTGCTGCAAATTTGAGATGCACAATTGTCTTCCTGCAATTGACTAAATGCAGAGTTCTATTTTCTGTGTAGTGCTATGGGTTGTTGGAGTAATCCTGGGTGCTCTATGGAAAGTGCAAATTTTATCAGTTTCTTGTAAATGATACATTATTTCAATTAATAAGGAATTATTTGAATTATTATAATTAATTAATAACTTTTTTGTTTATCATTAGATTAACTAGACCTAAGACTGTCAAATGTGATCAGTTCTAAATTTTATATTTACTAAAAGATTTCAAACAGGTAAGTCTTTGTAACTGTCAAGTGTTATATAAATATCAGCTATCACTATTTGATACCATACACTCTCCTAATAGCTGACATTTATTCAGCACTTGAAGGTTGCCATCTTTATCTTGTTTGTATCTCATGATGACCCTGTGAAGGTGTTAATGATATAATTAGAGTCATTTCAAAGATGAGAAAACTGAGGCTGAGATACATTAAGTGATTTGGGCCAAGACCATAAATCTAGTATATGTTCTCCTGACTTTACCCTTGGTACATGAGATGGTGTAGGTATCCAATTACATTCCTTACTGTCTCTTCAAATAACCCAATGAAAACTATTGGGATATAAAAGAGGGCAAACTTCAAGAAATAGGGGGCATTTGGCAGGAAGTGCTACTTAATAAATGTTAAATGAAGCTTTTCACAAGAAAAAAAGGAAGATTCTACAGAATAGGGTTGCATCCACTGCCATGCCCTAAAACAAGGCTTTAGAGGAATGTTCTGAGGAACAGGAATCAGAGTAGGAGGAGAGTTTCTTAGTAATGGTAGTTTCCAGTGGAAAAACATTTGGGAGACAGGAAATAGACTATACCTTGAGAACTAAGTCTTTCATGAAGACAGCTGTCTACTGGGTGGAGAAGAAAAAAGAAGGAATAGAAGCCTGTGTTTTTAGGGGGAGAGGTCTATCTGGGGAAAAGGAGAGTTGCCAAAGAATGATATGTACACCAATGCGGTGAGGATAGTAATCTGAGGGAGAAAGCTGAAAACCAGAATGACAATTTCAAGCAAGATTTATACATGGAAAGGAAGTGAGTGAAAGTGATGAACTGTCGGAGTGATATCTTCCTACTTCCTGTAGTCAAAGAGTCTACCAGATAGGTCTGGTTATAGCATTTTATAAAGTACAAAAGTTTAGGGAGTAAAAACTTAGGAAGGCTATAGAAGGAATTCAAATAGAAAGGCAGGATATAATTAAGGTATCAAAAAAAAAAAAGGGTGGGGGATTCCAAGAGAGGTAGGGTCAAGATAAGGACAAATTGTGATAACGTTTTCCAAACAGTCATAAGCAAAATTACAAAGAAGACACAGATAGGGAGGGGGGAACAGTTCAAGGTCAAAAACCAGGCCAAGATTTTAGGCTTTGTGAATAAGAAAAATGCTGACCTGAAGAAGACAGCAAAATCAGTGACATGGGGCCAAAAAAGTATTGGGATAGGGCTGCGGTGGGGAGAAGAGAGAAGAATTTTATTCTGAAGAAAAACATGACCCTTTGAAATATTCAGTAGTAGGAAGTTATACCATGGGCAGGAACTGATACAGCCAAGCCAGGAAAGTACCTGGGGGGATCAGAAAGGAAATCAAAGGCCATACAGCACTCACATGAACTAGTGAAAATACTGATTTTATCTTGAATGGTGTTTAAGCATATCTTAACAGAGATGATGCAGCTTACCTTCATTATGCTAAAATAATACACCATTATGAAATGACAATGTTTTCTTTGAGGCTGTCTGTTTTTTAGAGGATGAATAATCAATCATAAAAATAAAAACAACCAAAATGATGAGGAAAGTAGGTGAAACACTATTCTTTCAGAGAGAATCTGGGATCATTTTTTTTCTTAGATTAATAATTATGAAAACACAGGTTCATTTGTACATATCAGAAGTATTTTACCTCCTCAAGGTGTAGGAGGTCTAACATGAAAAAAGATATTCCTCAAAATTAGACTACTGTGATAGAGGATTTATAGGATAATTTTCTCTTTTAAAGAGGGCAAATTCAAGCAAGTTAAGCATAGGAAAACTGCCCAATTGAGAGACAATGACAAGGATTAATTCCATCCTTACCTAATTAGGAGGAATGCCAAGAGAATAGAGAACATTTGGAATTTAGAGTATGGATCCAATATCTATGCATGCAGATATCTGTGGGTCTTCAATATAGCTGATGATACAGGGAAGGAAATCAAATAGTCCTTTTGAAAGAGTGAAAAAATAGTTTCCCCTGCTACAGGCAAAACTGTAAGCCTCCTAGATTTAAGAAGAGAGAAGAACCAGCAATAGTAATAACTAGGCACAGGGATAATTGGGAATTCATGAGATGCTATGGGTCCCATTGCACTGTCCATCTTTACATGGAATAATTATTAAGCTATATTCTCTGGCTTCAATTATAGGAATTCTCAATGATTTGTGGAATGGGATAACTACGGGAATCAGTATGTTACTTACAGAAACACTCAATAAGTAATGCAGAGACTTATTTTGTATTTAATAGATGCATCCACTTTCCCCAAACTCAGTAGTATAGATGTTCTAACAACTAGGGGGTAAATTTTTCGGATGGTGCACATGGATTTAACTGTGCGGTTTCTATTGATGATAATACAAGTTGCATGTCTAAATCCTCACATACTGTGCAAAGGAAAGTCACCCTTAAGCAGAGAAAGGCCATTTGTATATTTTTCTTGCTGTGGAAAGATTTCAAATGAATGGGGGTTTGTAGCTGCACACTCACCTGCAGACACTTGCTATAAGCAAACAATATTTCCTCTCATTATTCTCCAAACTCAAAATCACTAAAATAATCATTTAGAAAGCCCAAACTCTGCATAAAATTACAGGAAGGGAGATTTTAGAGCCATCCATATTTTGCAATGGACCTGGGGCTTTCCACGGTTCAGTCAGAATATAATAAGTGTACAACATGTACAAGTCACTATCCTAGTACTGGGAACATTAATTAAAAAATGAAATCCCCCCCCACCTCCCCCTACCTTCAAGGAGCTTATATTTTGCTGAAAGAATGCTCTCTCTCTCTCTCTCTCTCTCTCTCTCTATATATATATATATATATATATATGTATACACACACACACATATATATAAAGTAAGTAAAAGCAAAATTTATATAAAATAATACAATTAGAAGAAGAGACATTTAACAACTGGAAGAATGGTGAGGATTAAAAAAGTTTTCATGTAGGAACTGGTACCTGACCTATCTTTTTTAAAGAACAAAAGATTTTTAAAAATAAGTAATTTATTAAAATGACACCAGAAACTTAATATTTCCAAGTGAAAAATACCAATAAATGCATGAAGAGGTATTCCTCATCTCTCATTTACTAGTCAAAAATATTTTGATATTCCATGATTGTCTACTTTCCCCCAATGGAGGTCATTATATTTCTTTACCCATTTTTAAAATCAAAATCATTTCCAACTTATTTCAGTCTGTCACAATAATATTTTCATACGAGGAGTGTTGTAACCTAATTCCTTCATTTGAATAATACATTCATTTTTAATTACTGCAACTTGATCTCAGATTATTCAAATAACTGTTTCATTTTTTTATGCTTACCCTGACCCCAGTGTATTTATAGGCTTTTATCCTTACCTGATACCAGTGTAATGTAATTATAGATTGTATTTTAATCATCTACTATATCCTAGTGAGTTTGTTTAAATCGCACCAATCCTGAGTCTTTTATTTCTATGCCTTTCAAAATTCTACAATGAGATTCTCATTGCATAAAGGCAATATTTTTGTAGTTTACAACAATGAGCGAACATTTCGCATGCATTGCTGGCTGTGCTTCTCATGTAACATTTTAAAAGTCACTACTGAGTACAGTGTGTAGAATGAAGCACTGCCTTGCAAGCAGTAGGAGCAGTACATCATTAGAAATCTTCACTTCTATTTGTTTGCCAGGAAATATTTTATTCCTCCTCCTTTAAAAGACCAGAGAGGAATAGCATTCTTGATCATGGTGTCTTCCTAAGGTAGGCAAATCACTAGAATTAGCTGCTCTGTTGCAAGAATTTCAGCCTATCTTTGGACAGTGAAAGAAGCCTGTCTGGCTCCAAATATATGCATCGTTATTTTACTCCTAAGTCATTTTAGAGTTTCTTGACAATTTCCAATACCAAAACTCCATTTATGTATGGCAAATCCTGCTCTGAAGTGAATGCCTATACAAAGACAAAGGCTGCCAAATAAAACACCCAAGGGATTATTAATTGCCCTAGGTACAAATAGTTTGGTTCCAAGGAGAAAATAGGGATTTGCCTCTGGGGCTCTGAACAGATAGATTCTACAGATCTACCAAGTTTAATTTTAGTATCAGGGGCCTCCCTGGTCCCTCAGTGTGTCAAATGTCATTTCCCTGTTTAGGAAATGAAGGGTGGGAAGTGAGAATACTATGACTGATCTGAAGATCAAGTCCATCTCTGATGGCCAGAGATGAAGAAAAGACAACCCATGATATTTTTTTTTTGTATTGAATCATATAACCAGATGCGGGTATCCTTTCTTTACCTTCCCCCACTGGAAAAAAAAAATTTAAAGTAACAGTACAAATCAATGCTATGCATAGAATACAATATGACTTAAAAACTCCAAGTAGACTAGATTATATCTTAACCATTCTAATCAAACATGAAGCCATCTTGCTTTGATACATACTGTCTGTGTGACTCCACGGGCAAGTCACTTAACCTCTCTGTGCTCCAGGTTACTTTCTAGGACAAGAAGATGCTTATCTGTGTTGCTAGTTGTTCTCTATAAACAAGGAAATCACAGATGCAGTTCAATTAAAAAAAGTTATGCTTCATCTTACATTTTCTGATTTAGCTCAAAACACTAAGTGTACCCTCCATTGGTCAGGGAATTCAGGTATCCCATCTCAGATCATGCTGTACGAGTTCTCAAGGTTCTTTCTGTTTGCTCCTACACAAGATCTACTCCCCACTCCTACCCTGCCAAACACCCAGCTCTTTTCCTTTCAATGCACAACTCAGTTGTCCTTCCTGTTGCTAATCAAGGCCTCCTCATATATGAAGACTATTCTGACGACTTTGGCCCACAGGCCATTTCCTTTTTCAAATTCAGATAGTATTTATTATGTATATCCCAATTTTCCAGCCTTGATATATATATTTTTGGTCTGTGTGGTTTCTAATTGTTTCATGTATATGATGTGTCTTCAGACAAATTCTAAGGCTTTAGGACATGATACCCTGTCATGTACTTAAGATAATAATGCCTGCAAAGCTTAGCACAGTTCTCAATAAAATGTTGAGTTTAGAGGAATTTTAGAGATCACAAAGTATAAATCTTTCATTTTATAGGTAAGGAAACAGTCCATAAGTGGTTCAATGACTTGTCCAAGGTCACACAACTAATTAGAAGAGCTGGGAAACAAATGCAGAGCATCTATCTCAAAGTCCAATATTCCTTTCATTACCAGCAGGCTGCCTCCCCAGTAGATGCTCAATAAATATTCACTGAATTTTTAATTCCTGAAATTCCTATTTATTGTCATTTTCATTTTATCCTTTCCTCTTCCCTTCCTTCTTATTCTTCTGTCACCAAAAATCCTTCTATATTCTAGGGCAGTTGAAGTAAGCAAAAGAATGAAGAAACTACCAGATAAGGTATTTTTAAAGACTAATTCATGAAGGGTACAGATAGGTAGGTAACCATTCTGTGAATCTTCTCATTAAAGATTGGAACATTAATTTGAGGGCATGTCTTTAAAACAAAAGAGGTTATCAAAGGATTAGTTTTTTTCTTCAGGAATAGGAACTGTTAGAAACATATTTAGAAGCTGTTAATAAGTTTAAGAGATGTTAGGTAAATCAGTAGTTCATCATTCCATATTGAATTAGTAAAAGAATATAGGAATATACAAAGGGTAACCATAATCTTTTGATACTGACATCAAAGAAGACAAATGTATGCTATCATAAATGGTGCCTTGGTCCCAGTATCAGAGAAGAAACTAATCTCTCCTTGGAGAACCATCCATTTCCATGGTTATGGCTAGTACTTCCATGAAGAAAAGTCCTAGATCCAACTTTCTTTCTGAATTCCAGGCATGGCAAATTCATCTGTCCACAAACACTTCAAATCTCAATGTATTTCTAACTAAACATATCACTTGTCCTCTTAAATCAGTTTATGCTTCGAACTTTCCATTTTCTGTTGATGACTAGCATCACCATCCTCCCAGCCAAACAATCTTGAAACTGACTTTCACTCCCCCCCATTTACAATTGTGACCCTTTAATCTGACCAGTTAATAAGTCTTGTCAATTGTATTTCTGATAATATCTCTCACATCTGCCCCTCTTCTCTACTTATACTGTTATTACCAGACATATTATCTTTCATTTAGATTATTGATATAATCTTTAGTTTCTTACCCTTATAATCTAGCAGCTGCTAGGTTAATTGTGATATAAAGTTCAGCTTAAAACCTTTGGGGAACTCTTCACTACCTTATGAATAATCAAAGATTTCTTGGTTATCTCATCCCTTCCTGTAGGTTTAACTACCATGTCTATGTTGACGATTACTGAATCTCCTTATCTAATATTCATCTCTCTCCAGAGCTCCATCCAATTCCACAATCACAGTTGTTGAACTAGGCTGCCTAGATAGACCACAGGCATTTTAATCTCTTTACCTCAAAAAACCCAGCTCATTATCTTTCCATCTCCACTTACAAACTCATTGATTCTCTTTTCTTGTTTCAGAAGAGGATAGCATCTAGCCCTGACGATTTACAACCCCTTCACTCCAAAATCCAATCAATTACCAAAGCTTATCCATTCTACCTCCATAATATTTCTCTAATTCATCCCTTTTTCTTCATTAGCCTAGTGCAGACCTCATCACCTTTCAATTTGAGGTCTATACAAGTCTTACCTTCCCCTCCTCTCAAATCCTTTCCCTACACAACTGTCAAATTGATATTTTTACAGTGCAGGTCTGACCATATATTATTATCAAGGTATTATGTTGCCTCAAAGATAAAATGCAAACTCTTTATCGTGACTTAATGATTTGGCTCCCACCTATCTTTCCAGGCTGATTGTTCCTCAGATTCCAGCCAAATGTGTACAACTGTTATTTCCCATATATGACATGCTACCTTCTGCCTTCGTGTCTTTCTATTGAGGGCTCCTACTCTGAAGGAGGTATCTAATGGAATGTCCCAAGAATCGTTGTTGAGCCCAGGGATATTTAACATTTTAATCAATAACTTGGAAGAAGGTACAGATAGCATACTTGTTAAATTTGCAAATAATACAAAGCTGGGAGGAGAAACTACTGAGTCGAATGAGAGAATTGAGGAACCATAAAATCATATATGTAGAACTGAAAGTATCTTAAAGGTCATTTAGTTCAGAGCCTTCATTTTACAGATGAGGAAATGGACACCAACAGATTTTGAAAGGCTAGAACATTAATTTGAAGTTAATAAAGATAAGTTCTAATTCTAAGAATTAAATTCAAAATAATTCACTTTCAACCAAGTACAAGATAAGGAAGGCATAGTAGGCAACAGTTTTTTGAAAAAGAACTGGTAGACTGAAATCTCAGCCATGTAATGTGGCAGGCAAAAAAGCAAATGAAATCTTAGGCTAACGTATGAGAGGCACAACATATAGGATAATGGGGGCTAGGTCTGCTTTTTTTTCCACCCTAGTCAAATTATAGTGACAGTCTTTTGTTTAATTCCAGGTACTGCATTTTTTGCAAGAACATTTATATGCTGAGGGGCATATAAACCGAGTCAACCAGTAAAGTGTACAGAGATTAGAGTTCATGCCATATGAGGAAGGAATTAGAGATTTTTATCTTAGAGAAAGAAAAATTAGTGGGGGACATACCAGCTGTCTTCAAGTATTCAATGGAGGAATTAGACTTGTTTCATTTGGCTCCAAAGGGAATAAGTATGAGTGCTAGGCAGAAGTTGTGAAAATAGAAAATCCAGATGTGATATGAGGAAAAACTGCCTAACTACAGCTATCCAAAAAAACAGAACAGGCTACCTTGGAGGCAGAAGGTTCCCCTCAGTTAAAGTGTTCAGGTAAGAAGGGGGACAATTCTTTTTTTCTATATCTTGTAGAGGACATGCTTGTTCAAATATTCTTTGGACTCTTTCTGAAGTCCTTTCAGATTCTGAAATTCCAGAATGCTGTGAAAACCTCAGTAGATCCCAGGACCCATGAAGCATTACAAGATACTGAAGACTTACTCCCATTGATGAGCACATTTCCTAGGGAAGATTTATGGGAGGGCATAAAAAAGGGTTATATGAGGTCAAAGGGTATGGATGGGTTGCTCCTGCTACCAGAATAGGGAATGTTGACAATACCACAGCGCTATTACTGAACACAAGATGTCAACTCAACAGGCAAATAAATTTGATGTGATTCAGAAAAATAGATGCCTATGTTGTTGCTGCTTGTTTTGCATGCCTGATAAAAATAATCCCAATTCAACAAACATTTATCATAGTGGCATTTGGTAATTATTGAATTACTATTATTATTGAAATTATTATTTTTTTATCCTGGGTGCCTAGAATTAAAAAAACAAAAATGATACAGCCCTGTCACTCAAATAAGTGAAATCATTGGGCACATGTATGTACATATATATGTATGTATGTATATATATGCAGGTATATGTGTGTATACCTATACATGCGTGTATATGTATGTATTGTATATGTGCATATGTGTATATATGTACTTATGTATACACGTGCGTATACACATATTTTTACACACACATATACACATATGAATTTCTGCTATCAGTGCAGAAATGCTTCATTTGGGAAGTATGCTTTGAATGAAGATAGGAATCCGGGAAATGACATTCCAAACATGTTAGTAGGGGACAATGTGGAAAGGCAGAGAGGTGGTATGTGAAATCTTATTCGTTGGTACTAGGTAGCAAGCCATTTGACTAAAATGAGAATAAATTAATGGGAGTAATGACTAACTAAGTTATTGAAAGCCAGGCAGTGAAGGATCTAAAAAAGGGAGGTAACTGGATATTTTTGAATAGGGGGTTGGTTGTGACATGGCCATATATCTGATTTAGGAAGGACATATTCAATGATTTCTTTATGAGCTCTGGAGTTAGAAAAAGTAAGCTTTTGTCTACTCAGTATAATATAAAACAGAAACACATTCTAGAAGGGCTGTGTCAGTAGAGTATAAACATGGTGCTTGGAATAAACCAGTGATTGTAGTGGATCAGACCTGATTTAAAATATATACATTTAATACTACTTATCAGAACAAATTTTAAAAAGTAACATAAAAGGAAAATTAGGTTACATAGCTTTCACATTCAAGCTCTTATTTTTTTTAATAGTTTCAGCAATAGAAGAGGTTTAATATGAATTATTCTAAAAGTACATAGCATATGGAGGATTGTTTTCTCTTTGTTGCTGTGAACCTATTTCAGGTGAATATATTTGCTCCCATGTAGACTGGAAAAAATATCCATATTATTAACTTAATCCAAGACTCAACCTTTGCCAAAGGCTGGTAAATACTCTTCCCATGTCCTCTGTTACTAACCTAAAATCTGACTGCTTCATCACCCTAATTTCCAGTATTACTTTACTTCAGAAAATGCTTTTCCCACAATTTTACTATCTTACAATCTTATTATGCTCTCCCTTATTTTTAACCTTTTTATAGCATCTTATTGTGGCAAGAAACTTACGCAAAAATTAAGTGATGCTGGCTGACATAGTTAAAATAAACAAAAGGAGAATTTACAGACTCAAATTTTCAGAATGGCTGTCAGTCTCATCACGTTTCCTTTTTTAATTCTTTCTTACTTTATGTTAATTCCTTTCTCCGGCATTTCTACTTCCCAGCCATTTCCACACCATGCCTCGTTTAACTCCCATCTACACTAACTATCTCCTACCTGAGCTCAAACTCTCACCCTTGTTTCTTTTGGCTCTCATTGCTGAGTCTTTATCTTATCATGGTTAAAGACCCATCATATTAGTTCCTATCCTATCTCTATCCTACGGGCCCCTAGCCTACATCTTCATCTTCCTCTCCCCTCTTTTAAATCTGTGTCCAAGAATAAGAATCATTTAATTACATATATGTAATATGTTATATATTTTATATATATTACTTTTATATATACATACAATACAACAAAGCATTGTGCTTTGTAATTGTCTAATGTACTTACCACATAATACTGTATATTTTGCCTATCTAGTTGTCATCACCCAGCTAGACTGTTAGCTCCTTGAAGCAAGGAACAATAATTTATCTAAATTTTTAAATCTCCCACAGACACTTAATAAATAACAGGAACTCAATAAATAGTTTGCTACATTGTATAAGGAAAAACTCCACCTTTTAAAAATATGCCAAATATATATGCTTCTTTTAAAAACTGCTATTGTTGACAAATACTACTTCCTAGATTTAAAAAATACTGTTAAGAGCAATGTCTTCAAAATATTTTATGACTCATGCTATTCCCAAATTAAGAAAGGATATATAAACAAAACAAATAGCTGTCAGAGTTTTGAAAAGAAAATTAGTTTCACAGCCTCACTCTATGTGCCTTAATTCCCACATATTCAGAATGGGTACACTCATCTTTGGAAGGATACATACATACATATATGTAGCCCATAGATAACTAAAGTACTTTACTGTTCTACAATGTCATCGGGATACTAAATAACAATGATAGCATAAAAATAGCAACTACAGATCAAGCTACATAATAACTGACAAAAATGAATTATTCTGCTTTTCCAACATCCACAGAGAGAAGCTTGTTTTCCTTTGGGATTTCTTCCACCATTTGGTATAACATTCATTTTGCCTATAATAATACAAGCTTCATTAGAGGAGTAAAATACAATTGTCTCCTTGAGATCAAAGGACAATCTATTAAATAAAGCAACTGAAACTCTAGGATGAAATAATATGAAAAGTTAGAATTTTACGGTGAATCAAAATGGAAATCATACTTGCACACTGTAGCTAAATGCAGAACTGAAGATTAGCTTTAATAAGGAGAAATGGATAGTGGTTCGAATGATCTGAGCAAATGGGAAATGATATATGAATTCTAAATGATCAGTTTTATGTACTAGATTAAATGTAGCATTGAGACGAACTTCAGGATATCTGAAAGCACTGCTGCTAAATGATGGAATTACGAAGAAAGATGAAACCAAACAAATAATCGAAGTACTATTGTTGTTGTAAAAATCCATTTCAACAATTTGGGGTCAGAGACCTTGGAGAAATAGTTCATATTAAAAATCATAACAGTTAAAATTAATGGTGTTATCTGGCATGGTATAGTGGAACATTGTTTACTAAGGACTCAGTTCTAAAATCAATGAGTCTTGCCTTCAAAAGAAATAAGGAATTGAATACTGAGCGTTAAAAACCTAAGGTCTTTGAGGATTCTGAAGGGTAAGGAGAAAAGGAGAAAGGTGGATTAAATAAATCAAACCCACTGGTACCATGGGAGTTTTGAACAGTAATTTAATCTCAACTACTTATCAAATGATTGATGTTTTTAGTTACAAAGTAAAATGACATCTTAAAACACCTTCCAGTATACATTTCAGTTCATTATATTACTTAAGACATTTGCAAAATTGTATAAAATTACCCTGAAATTGCATCAAGTGTAGCAATGTGCCATGAAACCAAAAAAATTTTGACGTTTAAAACCTTTGCATTCTGCTTGATAATTTCTACTGAGTCAAAGGTTTGGTTTGAAACAAAATTCCTTCTTCCAAATTTCTAGGCATCACTGACGTAATTACAATAGTTGCTGTATCCCTGACTTTAGAAGCTTTCCTTCACTATGAGTAAGAAAATACTAAAGTAAATATAAAGAATTATTCATTTGGTCAACTTTTTGGAAAAGATGACAAATACCAAGACTATTGAAAAGTGGAAGTTTTGTTACTATCACACATTAAAAAAATGGAAACTATCACATTGTCCATATATAAGTATGTGAAGAAACTCTGATTGATTTCAATTTTAAACCTTTTTTTCTCTTAAAAGAAACAAAATGCCAAAAGGTTATTTTAAGATTTTTGATCTTTGTCATGGTACTTTTTCTATAATGACATAGCTTCCATTTGCTAAATTTCCAGAATGTTCTCATAAAATCCATGCCCTTTCTTATGATTACATGTTGCAGACCCAGCTATATCTTCTATAAACCATTTAAGAGGTCAAGAAGGAAAAGTTATGTTGTGCTTCTATATATATATGTGTGTGTGTATGTTTGTCTGTATATATGTACATAGACTTCCACATAGACATATATACATATGTGCATATACATATAGGTATATACATACATACTTATATACATACATGTGTATGTATATGCATATAAATAATATGTCATGGGTATCAATGTATCATAATAAGGGAATCTTACATATTTACTAACCAATTCATGCATGACTCAAGACATTACCTCATCATCGGTCTTCTTTGAAACAAAGGACAGACAACTAATATTTAAAAGGTTCTAAAGAAGATGTCAGGGCTAAAATCCATTTAATGAAATTTCCCATTGCCCAGCAATGTTTGTCCCCTCTAACTTCCATATTCTTCTAAAAGCTTCTAATAATTTAAAAGAATATGGTAGGTCTTTTGCCTTCATCAATTCAGATTATCAACTGGTAGGAATTAACTTGTTTCACCTGTTATTCCCACTCAAACTCTTTTACTCAACTTATTTATTATCTTCACATTGTGTTCTGTGGAATAAGCCATGCTTGTCTTCTGGAAGCTTCAACTAAGAGAGATTGCAGGCTCTCACCTGTTTAAAAGTATTGGCCATAGAGAACACATTTCATTGATGCTTCAATATTGGCTCTGGCTTCTTTTGGGAAGCAGTTCAAGTAACTGAATTCTGGCCATAAATCCCTGGGTAAATTGGACCCTGATTTCCTTCCATTTCTTTTGTTGTTGCACATAAGGAACAGATGAAAAAAAAAATTAAATGCACATAATAACACTTCCCAATTTTGTGCACTGAAAATCCAGGGAACGGGTCCATCTGCAAAATATAGGTCTGCTCAAAACTCACTGACATTTTTATCATGCCCATTCATGTTCTTTTGACCCCAAATAAGGAGACTAGAAATAGTCTCTAGATAATGGTATAACTCATTCTTTGATCCATTAAGGGATTACACCTATATTATTTCCGCTGAGCCATCTATTTATTTCACTATGTCCTCAACATTTGACTGATCTCTCACTCCAGTTTCCAACAGTCCTTTGATTATACTAGACAAGGTTTATCTTTGGTATGAGAAGCTCACTATTTTGTCCCCCCAAATTTTTATCACCATTCATGTGTATTTAAAATTATTAATACCAACTCAGACCTTTAGATATGAACTGAATTAGAATGCTCAATAAATAGATGACAATAAAATAAACAATATTTCTCTTCTCTTAACATAAGCTATATTTGAAGCACTGACCTCTAGGTTAAAGATTATGTCATTTGTTACCAGACTTCTGTAACATCTAGTCTCAATTTGTTTCCTTTCAAGGTTTCTATTCCTTTAAATTATAATAGCATATATGATATCTCTCTTTCATAACTGCTTTTCGAAAGTTTTTTTCTTTTCCTTTCAAACATGTGGTAAGTGAACTTAAGAATAAAACTTATATATGTGTAAAAACAAAAGGATTTTTACGAAGATATTCCTGGATGGAAACCCCATTCCTAATAGTCAAACTTGATGCACATACTGGTTCCTTGGCATGCCCAAGTGCAGAGCCATCTGTTAAGGTGGCAACATGCCCATTCACAAGGAGGTATGCCAGTTTAACAGGATCTAGGTGGCATAAAAATGAAGGTTTCAGAGGACAGATAATTGTAGAACCAGCCATGAACTCTATTGTAAGAAGGGTCTTTAGTGTTTGACTTTTTTTGTAGTGGAGGTCCTGAGTTAACTCTTGTGGGTCCTGTACCATAAAAAGTCTCTATCCTAAATTATTATAGTATCTGAAAATTTTCTGAGCAAGGAAAGTATATATATAAACCTCTTTGGTGAACTTGTACCACCCTAACACCAAGACCAGTCCAGTATAGTCTTGTTTAAACACCTATCACACAGGGCTGTTGTGAGAATGAAATAAATTAACATATATAATTCATATGTTACATAAAGCAAAATATTTTACAAACCTAAAAGCACCACATCAGTGTTAGATATTATTATTAATAAAAAAATAGATTTTTTAAATTTGTCCTTGAAGGTCATTATCTCTGTCATCGGAATATATTTGTTTCCCTAGAAAGAAATTAAACCAACGAAGACAGTAATTTTATTTTTCTCCAAACACCAAGATCAATTCCTTGAGTGATTTCCTGGAGTCTGATTATGATTTGGTTAGCAGGAAAGAGAATTTCACTACTAGTTACAGCTCTTTTTAAATTATAATTAGTTTTTACATTCCTTCACAGGAATTTTCTCCTTATTTCTTGTAGAATTTCAGAAAATGAGGCACCCATTGGCTAGCAATATGTCTGCTTTGGTTCTTAGAAGTAGTATTGACCCCGGTGCTGAATTTCCACGATATTGCTAGGAAACAAGTCAAAATAAGAACGATGACACACTGATTTTTTTAACCATGCTCCACCTGCCTCCTTACCAAATGTGAGCACTTCAGACAACTTGCGATATAACCTTTAATCCAGTAACATAACTGTGAACAGCATGTGCTAATTATGACTAAAACCCACCAGGGAGTCTGCCTAATATTACATATGAAGGCATACAGAGCTATGGATGCTTTAAAATCATCAATAATGGACTCAAGTCTTTCCTTTGTGCTCCAAAGGGCATAAGGAAGCACCCTCTCCATATTCTATAGATCATATGAACTTATCCTCATCTCCCATGCTAGTTTCTCTGCACAGTTCCTGTGCCCACTGAGACATTACAGATGAGAAGAACTACAGGAGCATTTCCATAGAATCACATCCTTGATTCTCCTCCTCCCCATACCCTGCCACTCACTGGGGCCCATTCTAGTCTCTTGACGTTTGTGGGTTTAGGGATGTGATGGCTTTTTTTCTTTTTTCTTTCTTTTTGTTAAATTGCTGGGAGAATTAACTCTGTATACTGTGAAGCTGGTATAGAAACCTCTGGTAAGATGTCTGTGATGGTTTTCTTTTTTAAATTATTTTTTCCATTAATATGCATGTTTTCTATCTCTATTACCTCCAT
This sequence comes from Bettongia penicillata ogilbyi, assembly GCA_023548195.1. Lineage (NCBI taxonomy): Eukaryota > Metazoa > Chordata > Mammalia > Diprotodontia > Potoroidae > Bettongia > Bettongia penicillata. Next base: position 12,650,551 of record JAJHZJ010000047.1, on the reverse strand, counting down.
CCACCAGAAGAAATGAAAGTCTTTGTGACAAAAATGCATGATCAAGGAGAACATATTCCCAAATTAAAGATTTAGTGGAGCCTTTTGGTTTTACACTATTTCCAGATACATTCCCTCTCATGTCAACAACACACCCAGTGATGCTCTCCTTATAACACTGATATGTATTAGTTGAAGGAATTAGAAAATAAATGAATATATGAACTAGAACTGCCTTCAGTTTTGCAGTTTGATTATACTTTTTTTCCTGTGGGAAAAGCAATTCAACAAAATCAACTTTGGTGACTTTTCAAGGAAGATGAAAGATGCTCAAAAGTAGGCTTATTTCTTTCTCAAAACCTATTTTCATTATGGCTATCCTAAAAACAAAAAGCACAATAGGGACAACAAAGAAACAGGTAGCTGAACCATAGGTTAGTCATCTAGAAATTGATGGATCTGGATGATCTTTGTGGTCTCTATAAGCTCTCAATCCAATAATTCTATGTCTTATTTCTCTAGCTAGACTATTAGCGGGCCCTATTATATAATTAGCACATCTCATCCCCAAGGAGAGAACTAATCATGTCAGAACTATAGGCCTACTTGGCATGGAGGGAGAGTAGGGGACCCCTTGTCTTCCCATGTCACCACATGACTGCTACTTCTACTAACCAGAATGGACGACAGTTTCCCATAGGAAACAACCATAATGAAGCTGCAAAAGCAAAGGTAGCCCTAATTTATTTATCCATTTATTTGCTAATTCTTTCAACCAACACAAAATTATGTACAAGATAATGTTTGGGAGGACAGTGTTATATAGTGGAAAGAATCCTACAGAAAAGGAGAGTTCAGCTGTAATCTCTGATTCCCTTTGCATCTATGTCCCTGGGAAAGTACATAACTTTTCTAAGCTTTAACTTTTCTATCTATAAAATAGACACAAGTGTGCAGAGAACACAGGCTGGACTTGCCAGTACACCGGACCCACATACTTTATGTACATTTATGAAAATAGTAATCATAAAATGAGCATACCTGTCACATAGCAGGCTAAATTCTAAAGCTCTATGTAACTATGAACTATTACTAATATTATTAACCATTGAAGATAAAAAGTAAATGTGACAAACTGTCTCATCTCTGACAACAAAAAAATTAGGAGAAACAAGACATACACACATGAAATACAGAATTAATGACAGAAGACAATATTTAATTTGATGTCAAACAGTGATACAGAATGTAAGGTCTATAGGTTAAGAGGATAAGGACTTGATTTCATCAGCATAGGAACCTCCCATGCAAGGAGACACCCTCCACAAATGAAGATTGGTACCTCTTCGGAGATTTATAGTCTTAGAGAATTGCCTAGAGAACTAATTCAAATAGAAGGACTCCTTTGGGCCACATATTGATTTAGAAAACCATACTTTTAAAATTATGTGGAATTGTATTTTTATTTATTTTATTAAATATTTCCCAATTTATATTTTAATTTGGTTCCCACCAGCACTGGGGAGTTTTGGGGGTCAGGCCTGCAGGCTACAAGTATACCTCTGGCCTGAATGACTTGTCCAGGGTCATACTTACAGTATATGTTCTAGGTGGTACCCACTCTGTAAGCAGGACTGTAGAAGTTAAGAAAGGTGGGGAAAAGAACTATTTGAGCTCCAACAGTAGAGAAGGGAGAACCTAAGTTTGACCTTCAGTGGTGAGTCAGATTTCCAAATTTGAAAGGAAAGTGAATCCTGAGCTACCAAGATTTCTTGGATTCCCCATGGGCTGTCCCTGGCTAAACATGTTTTGTTGAATCGAGCACTGCACTTGGCTTCTGGTCTTAGAATTTCCTTTAACCTCTCTGTGCGTCAGTTTCCTCCTCTGTAACATGTAGCATCTTGGGCTCAGAGAATCTTGGTTTAGAGCTGAAAGGACCCTTAAGGATCATCCACTCTCCTGCCCATCCCATTTGACAAATAAGAAAACAGCCTCAGGGAGGTTAAGTCAAGGAGACTTGACCAAGGTCAAAGAAAGAAGTTCTTGACATAAAGGATCTCTAGGTTTCTGTCCTGCTTTAGCTAATATTTAATGATTTGAAGGTCTTAAAGAGCAGATGGGGGAAAGTCCACGATGCTGTGACAAAAAGCATTTCTTCTCCTGTAAACACTCAAGCTCAGTTTTAAGAACTTGCAAATGAGTAGATTTCAGCTATGAGCATACTTAGGATTGTATGCAGCATGTGAAAAACTCAGATAATACCTTTGATGTCTTGCTGATCTCCATCTAGATCCATATCAAAGGATCTATAAGTAAGTCTTTGGAAGAGAAAGCCATGATCCATATTAAGAGATGCCTGTTAGCATGGTCCAAGGAGCTCTTTTCTGACAACAGCATGCTTTCTGTTATGACTGTAGACCACAGCTGTGGATTTCACTCTTCCCTGAAGGAATGCCAATGGCCTGAACCACATTTTCAACAAGTCTTCACGGGTTAATGTAGCAGCCCACACATGGTAGAATATTCTACCAGTTTGGAAAGAAAGAGTAAAGAAAAGCATAACAGGTCTGCTGAATTCAGATGAAGTTAGGTATCTGGCACTATATACTCGGAGAGCATTCTTACCGCGTTCCCTAAAGAATGGAACCTTAATTATTGTTGCTGTATTGTTGCTGTTGTTTTTAAAGGGTGTAACTTTTCTCTTACTTTTTTTAGCAGTTGAATTGCCTTGGGAAATATTCTTATTGCTACTGTTGCTCTATTCCATTTTATAGTCCTGAATAGACATTTCACAATGCTGGATTTTAATAAGCTGAGAGTTGTTTTTATTAAAGTTGACTGTAGCCCAAACTATAATACTATAATGGACAATAGGCATAATTCATTCTATTAAAAACTACCTCTGTATGTGCTGCGAATAAGTATGGGCACATTTAGGAACACCACATGCTCAATATTGGCTCAGAGTGGCAGGTCTGCCTCCACAGAGAACTGAACTGCAGTAGCTCATGTATTTGGTCCTGTCATTGCTGCAAAACTCTGGTTACTCCTTCCATTGGAGTATGGACTGTGGTGGTGGTGGTGGTGGTAGCTATTATGGTCACTGAAGGCCATGGACCTGGCCTGTGGAGAGCATCTAGTACGTATATACTTCATATTTATGTTCAATTTTTATTGAATTTAATTTCATTGAATTTAATTTCATTAATTTAATTGAATTTAATTATTCAATAAATATTTATTATACTTCTACTATGCCTCAGTTAGTGTACTACTGTGGAAAGATGAGCCTTAGAGTCAGGAAGACCTGGGATCAAGTCTTGCCTCTGACGCACACTAGCTGTATGCTCTGGGCCAGTCATCTAATCGTAAAGTACTCAGGAATCCATAGAAGACTGCACTCCAGTTGTCACTCGGAATTAGTAGAGTTTCTATCTTGATAGCCTGTCACTCACTTATGAGAGAAGGGTATGCACGAGTTTGCACCTTCACCCAAGCCCCAAAATGAACACAGCATTGTTCTAAGGCTGCGTCATAGATCTGACTCCCAAGGAGCTTGAAATTCAAAATTAGAACCATGGAATGAGGAATGGCTGAGTAAGCTATGTTAGGCAGCACTATTATGTTGTAAAAAAATGAGGAAACCACTGACTTCAAAGAGACCTAGAAAGACTTATATGAACTGATGCAAAAAGAATTGAACAGGTGGATAAACAACTGATAGTATAACGTCAATATTATGAAAATGAACCATTTTTGAGGACTTTTATAAACTAATGAAAAGTGAAATGAGTAGGACCAGGAGAACAATTTATATTACAGCACCACCATAAAAATAAACAACTCTCAAATCTCTAAAAATAATGATCGATACAAAGATCATTCATGATTTCAGAGAGTCAAAGATGAATATGTTGTCTATTATTGAGATGTGACGGATTTAAAGTGAAGATTGACATACACACACACACGTATGGGGACATTGAGAAAATTTGTTTTGTTTGACTATATAATATTGCCATAGAATCTTCCCTCCCCTTTTTCCAGTGGGGTGGGGAGTGGGAGAAAGAGAAAATGGATGCTTGTTAATTTTTTAAAAATTAGAGAGGTGATGGGTTCTATAGATGTAAAATATTCCATGGAGCTTCTGATGAGGTTGCTGTATCATTACTTAACTGATTCACTTTGTTACAAGAGGCAGTCTATGAATGCATGTCTGTAATGTAAAAACAACACATATCAATAAAAATGAAAGTGACTCCCCCAAAAATCTAAGATGGAGGGAAGAGAGAGAGGTACACACAAATAAGTAGAATAAAAGAGAGAATGAAAGGAGTAGAGAGGAGTGGGCTAGGCAATGTTCAAGGAGACATTTGAGGAAAGAGAAATAATTTTCAGGTGGAGAAGGGAGTATGATGGTGCCATGGAGTCCAGTTCCATTAAAATAGCCTTCAAATACTCACTGTGTTCAAGTTGGTGTGACAGATTATGATGAAACAGGGAAGAAAATAGGTACAGTTTTGACCCTTCAGAAATTTAGGATTAATAAAACATATACATATATAACTATGATACAAAGTAATATGTCAAGGGCAAAGAGGAGTTAAGAAAGATTATACTAAGAAAAATGAAGATGGAAAAAAATCACCTCCAGCTAGTTAGGATTAGTGAGGACTTCATGGAAAAAGTCTCTCTATAAATGTGTAGAGATGAGAAATAACAAGATATCCACTTGTCATCCAGTTGACTTATAGAGGACACAGAAGGGGAGGAGAGGGTTATGGAACTAGAACTTTAGGTTGATAGTAAATTATGGAAGGCCTTAAACACCAGACTAAGCAACCAAATAAGTAAATTAATGAAATGTGTATTATTGGTGTTATCATTAATATTACTCCTACTTATGTTAATTGTAATAATGTAGTGACTAGTTGCCTAAAAGTTGCATGCAGAATTACAGAATATCAGAGCAGGGATGGACTTTACGAATCCTCTGAAGCCCAAACAAGTAAGTGATGCCCATTATTCAAGAAGCAAAGCTCCTGAAGGATGGAGCTGTAACTAGAACTCAGATTTGCAGAGGCTAAATTTAATAAAACTCTTTCTGTCTTTTCATAGTTTCTACTCCATTAGTTCCTGAATGCCTCTTGAAAACCCCTTATGGATCTAAATGTCTTGCCTACAGGCTATCACTAGTGCCTGAAATGCTACCAAGAAAGCTCCATTTTTTTTTTCTTTGGAGGAAAGGTGTTATCTCTGGTAGAATATAAATACTCCCTGGGAAGTATGACTCACAGTCATTGCTGAGCAGAGGAACCCCCCACTAAAGTCCTGCTCTGATGGCTCATCATGAGTGGAGGTGATCCAAAGATCTCTGTGAGACTCTGCAAAAGTGAACAGATTTTAAATACCAACAGATATAGACAGTGTGTCTGTTCCCTGAGGACTTGCAGAGAGCACTGTCTAGAAGCAGGGGTGGGGGAATCCAAATTCAGTCAAAGGGTCACACTTGAGGACCTCCAGGGCCTCAAGGCCACAGGTTCCCCACCCTTCGTAGAGTCTTATCAACAGAATATTGGCTACCAGGATCAAATGGGATGATAATTGTAAAGCACTTAGCACAGTGCAAGGCACACAGTAGGCAGTTAATATAGGCTTGTTTCTTTCCTTCTTTCCTAACCAGGTGTGGAACTTTTTTTTGGCTTCAGCATCTCAAGAAAGAGATGAACAAAACAAAACAAAATCTCAAAAACAAAAACAAAAATGAGCCCTCAGTCCACTATGGCCTTTGCTTCTGCAGTGACAGTGATGAAGTAATAGAAAAGCAAGGCAGAAGGTGAAAAGAATCACACAATTCTATTAACATTAATGTAACCCCAAAATAGAGAAAATGAGATGGAGAAGGATGGTAATCCAAAGTGGAAGAGGTTGTCAGGAGAATTTTAGTTAAGGAAGGTAAGAGAGAGAAAGAGAGAGAGAGAGAGAGAGAGAGAGAGAGAGAGAGAGAGAGAGAGAGAGAGAGAGAGAGAGAGAGAGAGACAGAGAGAGAGACAGAGAGAGAGAGGGAGAGAGAGACAGAGAGACAGAGAGAGAGACACACAGAGACAGAGACAGAAACAGAGAGAGACAGAAACACTGACAGACAGAGATATAGAGAGAACTGAAGGAGGCATAGGAACGCAGATTTAAAACTGGAAGAGACCTTAAAATCTATCTGGTCCAAACACATTATAGATGAGGTAACTGAGGTTGTGAGAAATTAAATTATTTAATTTAGGTAGTAAATGTCAGAGGCAGGATTTGAGCCCAGTAACTTTGATTTGAAATGCAGTTTTCTTTCTGCTCACCACACTGCACAAGTCAAAACCAAGGGGAGCAGGTCTAGAGAATTCCTGCCACTCCTATCAGGCTACCAGGGAATAACAAAAGGTTGGCATAAATGAGGAAGAGTGCTATGAAGGATCAATAGGACACTAAAAGGGAAGGGGGAGGCACCAAAGACACATTAGCGTTTTTTACAGTTTCTCATAACACTGTCACTTGTTCACCCATGCTGGCTTGTTGTCCAACAATATATGTGTGTGTATTTGTGTGTGTGGGTGTGTATGTGTGTGCATCTTTGTGTGTGTAGAGTCATAACATTTAGCAAGACTATAAAATGAAATAAAAGACATGCTAACCTTCATCCCAATTGTTATTACCTCAAGGTACCAGTCGACTCAGTTTGAATTAATACCAATCTAAAATGTTCTGCAAAGTGTATTTTAACTACAGCTTTTGGACCATGAGCAGAAGGGCATTTTCAATATGTACTTACTGGGTCCTTTTCCTTTTTAATTACAAGGAAGATGACAATTTCACAATCCCTGTTAATACAGAAAGTCGAAATGGTGGCTACTTATTTATATGAAGGAAATTGATCATTGTTTTATAGTCTTATAAACAGATTGGAAGATTTATTTTTAAAAGCACCAGTTCTATTGTACACATTTCAGTCATTGCCGAGTGATCCATCTTCAACTTGTGAGTCCAATACACAATCAAAGTAAGCGATTCATCTACTATAAAGTTGCAGATAAAATGTTTGTAGACATTATTATTACAGGACTTCCATGCTATTAGTATTCTCCCAGGAATCAATTTGAAAAGTTGTGCCATAATAAAAAAAATAGCTGGAGTCTATTTTCCTACTGCTTCTATTTTATTATACTGCATGAAATATGGCTTTATTGGCTATAGTATTACTAGGAGTAAAATATACTGGATGCTGAAAAATTCTGTCACTTTGTATTAGCTGTAAATTATCGACTAGTATAAACCCTAATTTCATTTGTCACATTCTGTTGCATTGCCGCTCTTCCTTGTTCCCATTCTGTCATTCTGGCAGGCCCACTCTGCCCCAGGTATCACGGCATCGCCATCTGCACCCGACATCTGTCTCTCTATTGATCACACGGGTTTAGCACTTGATCAAACAGAGCACAACAGAATACATCTCTTTTTGCAATGCTGCCAATGCCAACTGCTGCATGAAATCTACTACAAAATCATTCTTTCACCTAGCTCTCAAACTGCATTAGAGTTGTTCTCCTTTTGCTATATAACTGAGCTCTTTTTCTTCTTTTAATCTTGTTTGGGATATGGAATAAAATTTTCATTGTGTGACCAGAAACACCCCTCCACACCTTTAATACAAATGGAAAAAAAATGACAGGGCTTGAACATTAAATAAGTAGTCAAATTCCATGCAAAATAGGTTAAATCACTAATATTTAAAGCAACTAGCTTACTCAGGAAGGATTAGGGCAGCCCACAGAAAAGAACAGGCAATGTCAATGAAATGGAATCTCAGCTAAAAGAAATCTAAGTGGTCAGAAGCAGTGCCACGGGGAACTGTTGGCACAGGTGTTAATGGGGGCTTTAGGGACCTATCTGTATGAAAGCAATTGTTCCTACCATAGTAATTCAGGCAGTTCCTGGATATTTGTCAATATGGAGACAAGGCAGATGGATGAGTGACTGGGTTTTTCACTTCTCAATCGGCTGTTTTGGTATTGTGTAGATACAGCCTTGGAGAAATCACATCTAGGGGAAAGTAATTTCCTCACATTGACAAACACAGCATTCAAGCAGGTTATAACCACCAATGTTTCACCCTTGCTTGGGTATCCCCTGAGACATCTGTGGAAGCACTATCGGAGTTTTGGTTAACTGCACAGAAGACGGTGTGTTTTCTAAAAGACTTAAAGGGTTTCTACCCGTGTGACTCTCATTCATGCTAAGGTAGGACCCTGGGCATTGCTATGAAAACCTATGCCAAGGTGTTGTAATAAACAGTCAGCACAATGGAAAGATAAGGCTACAGGAGGATAAGCGAGGAGAGGAAAAGCCAGAGCTGGAGCACTTTTAGTCCTCAGAGATACAATAGTGGGATTATGGCATGTAGTTATTTCTGTTCTCACATTGCCAGACTCCACAGCGAGACCAATTGTTTCCAGGGAGCATATTTTACATTTGCTGTGTAAACAAACAAATAAAAATACTCTTCAATTCCTACAACCAATAGCTATATCACATTTAAAAACTATTCAATGCCATGCAAGCCAGAGGTTGCATATTTTATTTATGCCATTACAAATTACACCGGCCAGAGGTGCGGGGAACAAAAAAGAGATCTGGTGTTTGACACGATCAGTTTTTAAAATTTGAACTCGAATCCTGATGGTTATAAGATTAGTGGCTCCTGTTTCAATTGATAGTATTAGCTACAATGTAGGAATTAGACTGGAATCAAGCGATGTATTATTCATAAGATTTTTTTTTGTAGCCAAATACATTAGAGTATATAGTTGTACCAACAAATTAATATTTTAGAGCTAATTGAAATTGTTCTCCCTATAAAGATTAAGCTTCTTCTATCCTACACACTTCAGTCATTAAAATAACACTTTTAATGCCTTGTCTAAATGATGTCTCACATTAATGCAAAGCTATATTAAAGCACTCAAATGGCCAGTTCTTTTGTAATGCATTCTATACGATCAGACATTGGGTCAGAGCTGGGCAGTGTGTATGAAGTGGTATCAAGTGGAAGCTAATTAAAATATATTCTCTATAGAACTTCTCAGAAAAAAGAGACCAATAATCATCAGAAGGTGGTCTGAAAATGTCATTTCAGAAAAAAGCTTATAGAATGCTTCCTTTTCGTTGTGTAGTCACAAAGGCTTCCTGACATGCCCAGTACAACATCAGCTGCCAAACACTTCAGTTGTGTTTTGACATGTGATGTAAACCTTTATGAGATCCTCCTCCAAATGCCTCCCCAAAATGCACAATTTTAATGTCATTAAAGACTTAAGGTTTCTGATCAGGAAAAACTGTTTCAAACATTTTGTGCTTTTGCCCCTCTCTAGAGATAAACTTTTTTAAGTAGTTTTAAGCTGTGGAGCTGATCTTCCTTTGGATCAGTCCTGCACACACAAATGTGGCTTAGATTCCCCCTCCCAACACAAAACAGAAGAAAGTAGAAGTCCGTACTAAAGGTTTACAGGCTCCTTCCTCCACTACAAATGTCCTCCTAATGATAATTACTTTAGGCTTTCCCAACCCAGGCCACCCTTGTGGAAGTTACATTAGGATCAATAAATGATAATCAAGTTTTACTTTCTGTGATTCCTACAGACAATCTCTGTGATAGATCCACAGATCCATAGATAATTTGCTACTTTTGATCAGAAAAGGTAGTTAACATGACAATATTCATGCACCTATATAATTCATCTTTCTTTGTGCTACTTTTTTTTAGAAATTAAATTCTAGCTAAAATATTATGTCATAGGCCAAAGAACCTGTCATCTCTAGAAATTAGAACTTGAAGACAAAGCCCTTGTGCCAAAAGTTTCTTTCTTTCTTTTTTCTTTCAAAATTATTTTCACCTTTACTTATGTAATTTCATCTTCAGCTCTTCATCTCTGGATGGAATGACATCATTTCTTTGACTGAGTTTACTAATCCCTGCTGTCTGGATTAAAGCTAAAGTTTATGAATAAATACCTCAGACCACATGACTTCTGGCACTCCAAAAACTTCAATATAAAGGACCTACAATATTATTCACAAAGCCAGTCAAAATTTTTCTGGTCAGCTACAAAATTAATGATTAAATTTCTGCAAATGATTTTTATGCATTTCAATTCACAGAAATGAAGCACGCTAAATTTAAATCTATGCCTAAGAGTAATTTTCCCTCTTCTCTAATTTTGGGTTAAATTGTGCTTTGGACATACTCCTAACACTAAGCATCCTCATCCTCCTCCTCCTCATCATCATCATCGTTTTCTTTTTTGACTTGTTCTTTACAATCTACATGGCATATTCAGCCTTATGAGGATAAATTTGGGATTACAAGTGCAAGTAGTTGAGTGACATGGTGTATTGAATCTTATAGTATATATTTATTATACACCAATATCTCTTTTACAGAATCAAAATGATTCCTAGAGCAATAGAAATTTGGGCTATATAATTCATTACTAAACATGAACATTATGAGAATTTGGTCATAAAATCCAATACAATTTATTTCAACAGCCTCTTTAGGCTTAGTTGAAGATACTATCTGAATATTTGTAAGCAGTCTATATGAATAGATATGACAGTATTCTTATTTGTATTAAGGTGACGGGTAGCATGGAATAGTAGATAAGGAGTCTTTTACTCAGAAAGACATAGTTTTAAATCCTATTTTTACCTCATATAAACTAGGATGTTGGACAAGTCATTTCAATTCTCAAGTATCCCAGAAAATTCTCTAAGACTGCAAATTATAGATCACTAGTAGAAATATATCGGTAGAAAGAGTAGAAACAAAGAAAAGCCAAATCTCATACTGATAAAATTAGAGGTCCAGACTAAAAAAAATACATTAAAATTAATGTTTTGTCCCAAAACCTCAGATTATATTGTAGAAATACATAATACTAAATTTAACAATAATTATATTGCAATTGAAAATATATAAATATGTTGTTATTGTTACATTAAATCAGATTATACATACATGTACTCACTGATAATGTATTCATCTTTGTTGAACAATAAAATTACGAGAACCATTCTAACGAGATATCTTCCTCTGAGAAGCACTGGTTCTTATTTATTTATCTATGAGATGTCAAAACTATATGCATGATGTTTCTTAACCATTGTTTCTCCACTTACAGTATTCTTCCTGAGTGAAATGGAGAGGTATTTCATGGGAAACTACTTTAAACTAAATATTTGACAAGTATGTTTAATTTCAAATTTTAAAACATGCTTGAGGCAAATAATTTAACATTCCATTGTAGCCCTAATCACTTAGATTTTAGAAATTCAAAACACTTTTCAGAGAACCAAATATATTTTCATTTGTCACTTCAATAGACATTTATTAAAGGCCTTTGCTAGGCTAGAGGAAAGCCAAAATAGAAAAATAATATTCTCTAACTTCAAGAAGATTCCATTTTACTGGAGAGATAGAAGATTTATACTAGGAATCTCATCTTGAAAAGGAATTAACGTATACATTTTGGCAATATGAAGAATTCTCATAGAAATCTCCTTAGAACAATTTTTTTGAGGTAGAAAGGTATTTTAAACTCTCAAAGAGTTGAAATAAGCTACTCATAAAGGTGCTCTGTATAGAACTCATGATGGGGTTTCTATGGTCTATAACCTCCAAATGTTAAAAGTCAGATTATCTTGCCATGTAACCCATCATCAGAAGTGAAACCTGTGATCTCTTGAACCTAAGATTTAAAATTGCCAGCATATCATTATGTATTACTAAAGTCACTTGTCAGAGTGAAAATTATAGCTAATCTCAGGCATTCCTGTACACCCTTTGTTTGGTTTGCTAATGAGTACCTGTAGCAGTAGAACATGCTCTTCTGGGTTGGTCTTGGCTTTTGAGGTTGGACAGGCTCACATATGTAAGAGAGAGACCTAAAACATGCAATTATTGGTATACTTTCTTAAGCCTTAAATTATTTATTTGATTCACTCAGAGAAGCCTTGAAAGATTTTGCATTCTTTTTATAACATGAAAAATTCCACTAAATGTTTTGTAAATTTTCTATGGGCTGAATGCTAAAATGGTACTGTAAGGGACTGAACTTTCTAAAGATCTGAAATTTTAGACATACAGATTGCTCAAATATTTGAATATAAATAGAAATATATTTATATCTATGTAATGATACATATGTAATATATGACTATATGTCTAACGATACATAGATAAGATAGAAAAGAAAGTTATACAGATATACCATACAAACCTGTTAGTATGTAATAAACAAATAAATGAACATAGAAGGTTCAACACTGGAAACAGGTGGGATAAAATAGTAATGATGAAATGCAGGTATAATGTTGTGAACTCTGAAACTAATTTCTAAGTTTCTCAAATCACTTTAATTGTTAATAAAATATTAATGCTACCGACATTATTTTACACTGCTGTTTTGAATAAAAAATTAACCACTGTTTGAAAGAGTTATGCTGAAAAAGAAAGAAAACATAGCCAGGTTTTAAAATATGCACATAGTCACTACACATAACCAACTGTTTCCTGCTTATGACAAAGGAATATATAATCCATTGATCTGGCGAGAGGGCACCTGCCTTTGCAGTCGACTCTGTATCAGTGATCCCTGAACCCTCATTATTTTTCCTCAATTAAAGTTCATAGTCTCCGAAAGTCTGTGCTGAGCAGATGTACAACTGTTCTTGACAACAGAACACAGAAGAATCACAAATTTAGAAAACTACTGCCATTGCATAAACCCGCGAATTGCATCATTTGTTGAGGGTAAGATACATTACAAACAATATGTCTCTTTTATAGGGCTGCTAAGCCAGCACATTACAGTGAAAAATATTAAAGTTCAAAAACTGTCACATGAGCCAGGCATTACAAATGCCATCATATGCTTTTTATGATTCAAATAATGGTCACTGAAATGAAAAAAAAGTAAAATCTTGAGTGGGATGTAATGTAAAAAAATGTCATATTTAGTCAAAATTAAACAAAATTGGAAGTAGAAGCAAAACTAGGCTAGAGGCAAAGCTCTTTAGAGAGCTACAAAATATGATAACTAATACATTACAAAAATATGAATTCAATGGAAGGTAGCTTTATTTTCATCTTTTGCATAATTCCAGAATCCGGGGGGCATTGATCGTTAGGGCAAAGCTAATTGAAAGGAGAATACAACAAGAGCTAAATTTCAAAATTAACTGTAAGGTCCACTTAGCAAAAGACTGAGCTCAAATGCTACAGTTTCATCTATTAAAAAAGGGACATAAAAATGGCTTCTAGTGCCCATAAACCTCCCTTTGTACTTAGGAAAATGAGGCAAGGAGGCTAGAAAGCAGGGAGGGGTTCATTTCCATTTTATTTTTAATATGCTATCTCCATAAGAAACTGAAAAACAAATTTTGTGGAAAGCATGTGGGAGTCCCTTTGCTATGATTGCCCGTTCTCTTCTCAACAATAATTCTGCCTCCACAGTACATACTCTAAAGGCTGTAGCAGACTGTAAGTCTTTAGGTCAGAGTTTGTGTTGGAAGCATCAGTGGCTACACCTGTCATGTCAGTTTTCCCGGGAAGACTGTGCTATTGTTTAATACTATAATGTGCATTTGCTACAGTCTCACTTCTGTCACTGACATAGAAGGGACATTATCTAGCCATTAACAGAAATTTTTAATCATTTCCCCTTTCTAACCTCCAATCTATCTCTTTTCATTTAATTTTTTAAATTGCATATTATCAAATATATATGATTACAAATATATAAACATAATCCTTCATATAATTATAAATACATAAACATATATATGGGTGTTTATATATATATATATTATATATATATATATTTCCAACTCCCAAGACTTGTCAGCAAGTTCATCCCTCCTGTGAAAACCATAATAGAACTTGGAAAAGTACAAAGGAATTAAATTTGCACTTCTAGGTAATAATATTAGTATTAAAAGTGTACTGGTTACATCGTGAGATTGTTGATAGAGCCTATTTTGCTAATTCTTTCACTATTATTGACTTCTGTTTTGTATTACAAATATTTTGAGGAAAACAAACATAGGTAGACTAGCCTGTGGCTCAATTAAAACTACTCCTTCGGAATTGATAATTCAATTATTAAAAAGTCTGATGCAAACGTAAGCACTTCTGGATGTAATGTTAATATCTATTAGAAAACAGAAATCTCCTGAACCAGGAGCTTTGCCCTGGGGTTAATATTCCTTGTGAAATTACACTTTCTACATTCTATAAAACCCCAGTTGAATTTCTGACACTCATCCTTACGATGGCCAAGCTGTTTAGATGGACTTATTTTCCTCTAGTAAAAAAGCATTCTCTTTTTTGTAGCCATTGATGCTCCCTGTCAAACAACTTTCAGCATCACGCACTTCCCAATAAGCTCCTGACAAAAGCATTTTATATACAATGGCTGGGCTCACATCATCACCTTACGTCAAGGCAACCTGCCTATCAGTATTTTATAAAGGCACAAGCCCTAATCTCTGTAGCTTTCCAAGAAATTATGCTGAATTTGAAATCAGATACGTAAAACATTCTATGCTCCACTAAAGTTCTGAACATTTTTCTCACTGTGACCTCATGTTCAGTTTTAATTTTTTCATAATAATAAGCCTGTTTTTTAAAAAAAGCAGCTGCCTATATAGTTAGTCATACTATTTTTCCCATATGGAATTTTCCTACTCAGTGCATTACCAAACATCTGCTTCTAGGAAAAAAACACACACACACATACACAAGGAAGTAATCTCAGTACATATGGTATAGGCACAAAATTTAGCTGAAACAGAAACTAAACACGTACTAAATTAAAAAATTTGGCTACTATACCCATTAATCTATTAGTGGCAAATTACTGTGATCCATGTGAAATTGATGCACATTCATTTTTCCCAATGAGAATTGAAATGGTCTTCTTTCTCTAATATTATAAATGTTCACTTTAAAGAATTACATGCTGCATCTGGAGAATCTTTCTGGATATCTCCTTTTCTTATACACTCTTGGCCAAGTATTGCTCTCACTGATCTTCCACCTAGATTATTTTTAAATAAGGATTACTATACTTCACAAAGTCATTAAATGAGATGTGTGCAAAGACGTGTACAAAGCTCTTGGAAGTCTTTAAAGTGCTACATAAATCTGAGTTTTGATTATTAGTAAGAATAGTATCAGAGAATCACAGATTCAAAGTTAGTAGGAGTAGTATCAAAGAGTCATAGATTCAAAGCTCAAAGAGATATTGAAGGCTGTCTAGCCTTTCATTTTACAGATGAAGAAACTGAGGAAGAGAGGTTTAATAACTTGTCCAGGGTAATGGTAATAGTAGTAGTAGCAAAAGCAATAGTAGTATTTTTAATATTTTTGGAACAAAGCACTTTGTTTACTGGGATTATTGTTTAAAGAAATATTTTTCTGTTCTCAAAGCTATATTCTGGGATGATGCATCCATCAGGGAATTGTTTCTGGTGTAAGCAATGATGATAATGATGATCACCATGATAAGAACAGAATTTATAGCACTTTAAATTTTGCAAACACTTTATAAATATTATCTCCTTTTATCTTCACAACAACTCTGGAAGGTAGGTGCTCTTATGGGGAAGACTACAGGGAAACAAGCTGACAGAGGTCAAGTGACTTGCTCAGGGTTCAAATAAATAAATTATCAGAGATTTGATTTGAATTCAGGTCTTCCTGACTTGGTCCAATCCTCATTTTCTTGGAATGTTATGGAAATTAGGAATCTAACTTTTTCTAGATTACTGATATATATATCTAAACTTCCTAGACAGTGCCTTTCGTATATCTTTTTATTTTCAATATAAAAGATTTCATTGTATTTCTTAGGGTCACAGTATCTCAGTTCTATAATATCTCCATTCTGAAGTCTACTTTTGCCACATTAGTCATCTCAATCTTGTTGCTGGAATGAATTCCTGTAAGGGAAACAGACTAAAGGATCATGAATTAATGGAGAAAAAATGTTGTTGCCAAAATAATGGTCCCAAGATTCTGGATAAGATCAATTCATTGTCAGCCATGCTGGTGTCCAGCATATGAGTGCATACACTCTGAGGTCTGCCTCTAATTTTTTCACTGTGATTTAATGAGAAAGAAAATATATGTTCATGCCATTAAAAACCATTTCCTTAGATGATGAAATTTTTAGTGTCTTTGAAATTGATTTAATCCTTTTGACTCAGTCCCCAAATCTAGCTCTGTTGCTATATCAGTGCATCATATTGTACCACTGTAAGTGCAAAGTGCTCACATGACTGCTAAAGCAGATGAAGGTGTTGCTTGCTGCCCGTACAGTACTTAAAACCATCAAGACCCTCAAAATGACTTCAAAGAACCAGAAACCTAAATCATTTTTTTCATGAGTCTTGTAATTGGAAAAGCCCCATTCATTAGAATGAGGTGAACCCTCTGCCAGGCAAGAATGAGATGAAGCAACAGCCAATTTACCTTTCAAGATACTCAGAAAACCCCCCAACATTTTATGTTTGCTACAAAAGAAAAAGGATGTTTCACTTCTTAAGGGTCTTGGTTATAAATACAAGAGAGTACAGGCCCATAAATGATTCAGTTATGCTTTAATAGTTCTTAATAAATCAAGATTGCATATTAAAGAATACATTGACATTCTAAACCTTAGCATAATATTTAATTAACAAAACCACTGCTGTCTCTTCTATTTTGATCTCAAAATTACTGAGTGTAGTCTGGTGCCTTTTTCACAATGAACAGACTTATTTTAAACCACTCAACACCTACCTAAGAAATACAGAGTAGTCTATTCAGAAAAAAAAAAATTAAATCAAGTCAGTATAAAATCATGACATGAAAGCTTATATATTCTTCCGGAAATAGTTGTCTATCCTTAAGGAAATATTCTGTTTCTGAATTGCTTCTTGCCATCTTTCGCATTTGCAAGCAAGAGAGCTCAAATTACAGAAGGTAAGTTGGGGGTGTCATCATATGAGTTTTAAAAGGCACATAGCTCAAGGGAAAAATATGGCTGAAGGACCTCTCTGTGGTCCCCAATGAAAAATATCACTTATCCAAATGATTTACTGATGCCAACGTACCACCTTCTTGAGTCACTTTTAAGCACACTAAGGAGGCTGGTGAGAAGTCACTCACAGGATTCCCTTAAGTCTCACTCTCAAATATTAAATATACCATATACATGCTCATTCTCCTTTCCCCTGCACTGATTAGAGATTACATGAAACTGATGAAATGAGACTCATGGGGAACCAAATCTATTTCTATTAAGGATGAGTTTGAATTCATTTAAAAATATACAACAAAACACCCCATTTATGACTGTTCAATGTTGATGCATAATGTGAAATTAAGGATTTGCTCAAAAATCCAGTCCTTTACACAAGTATTGCCACACCAGTATATTTAACATAGACATTTACATGCTTTGCATTTTAAGTGCCCTGGAAATGCAAGCACTAAGGGTGCACATTTGAGCTGCACCATCAGATGTAATGAGTTATGGTACTATCGGCATGTTGATAAGCTATAGCCCAAAGAAGAACAAGAAGGAAGTATAAAAAATATGGCCAGAGGATGGGATAAAATTATCAGCCAGTGTGTTTTCCTGTTTGGTTTTAATCTACATTTAATTAAATTCTTATCTTCTGTGTACTTATGGTCGCATTTGAATGGCGAGACTGCATTCATTATGAATGGTAAAACTTAACTCAGAGAACATTACATGTGGTTTCCTTAAAAAAGGGAAGAAGAAAAATGCTGTCTTTATTCTTTACACCTCACTCTTATTAAAAAGAGGTTAACTTACTCCTAGGTCAAGTGCTGTCACACTTAACCTTGTGGTTAACTGTTTTGGAAAGTTGGAGTTTAAATAAATTTAATTTTTTTATTATTTGGAAATGTTATTATCAAAAGCTAAGTCGGAATGAAATAGGCAATGGGAAGCAGTGAAGTGCATTAAGAAAATGTCTTCATTGCTAAAAACAGACATGATAACACAAAGTTTTTATTAGTACTGAAAAATGTGTGCATTAGGCTGCATCTTTAATTAGTTAAAACCATTAAAACCCACCTAGACTTAAAAAAAAAGGTGAGAAAACAAGGAGGAACAAAGTTCTTCTAAGTATTAATTTATTTTCTCCACTGGAAGCTCTGCAGAATTCAGATTCTGAACCCTTCTTCTGGAGGAACAACTTCTGCCTTGAGCAAATTTGCAAAAGACTTGCCCAGATCAACCCTCTGCTTGAGACTGCTCAAACTGTAGCTAAAACATCTACACCCACCAACACTTCTACTCTAACAGCCCATTGCACTTTCCTTGCCATTCTAATTTCATGAAATCATCAAATAATTTATTTAGAAGGGGAGACCATCTGGTTGACTTGATATCTGAACAAGAACCCATAGACAACATATCCAACCAACAAGTGATCATTTAACACAAGAGACAGCCTATCACCACTCAGGGTGGCCCTTTTCACTTTTTGGCTGTTTTAATGTCAAGATCTCAGAGCTATTCAAAACATTGTTTTAATACCAACCCCTTGTAGGGAAGAGTCAATTATTATTTATCCTGATAAGAAATTAGCTCTTACGTATAGTGCTCAATACGTTGCAAAGTATTTCCTTCGCAACCCTGTGAAATTGTCATAATATTAATAATAATAAACATTAACAGTTTTAAGCAACTAAAGCCCCAAAGTCACAGTGCTATTTTAAGCTACTAAAGCTTTAGTTATTTATTGAAGCTTAAAACTGTGCTGTGGCTTTGAAGACATCTTGTATGATTCCATTTGGACCTTCATAACACCCCTGGAGGTAGGTACTACATTTTTATTATCCCCATTTGTAGATGAGCAACCCAAGTCTCAGAAATATTGAATGATTTGGTGGTGGTTATATACTTTGTAAACACTGGAGGTGAGGTTTAAACCTAGATCTTTCTGACTCCAACTTTAGCACTCATTCATTAAGTCATGCTACCTCTGTGCTGACAAGATTTTGACTGGTCATTTGATTTTCTGAATCCCAGTCTAATACCTTTTCCAGTAATCCAGACCACCACTCGCTTTGTTTGCTGAAGTAATCAATAAATTCTGCCATTTTTAAAGTTTTCCTTTAGAACAGTTTTAGGAGTCTTACACATGGTCTAAAACTACCACAAAAAATCGACATATATCATATTTCCTCACTTGTATTTCTTCGACTAAGAAATCTTAACCCCAAGACAGTTGCTGTTCAACTTTAAAAAGTTTACCATTATATCATGAAAAGCTAAATGACAGCAGTTTGTGTGGATTTTCTTGTAAAAGGTCTTTAGTATCTGGACACCTGGGCATGGCATCATTCTACGACCGCTGACCTCTGTACCTGAAAGATGCATTAAGTGGCACAGAAATGTCCACAGAATGCAGCTGTTGGAAGTTACACCTTTCTGAAAATTTACCAATAGTTAAACCAGAAATTATAAATGCTGGAAAGGAGACTCACTGGATTTATTCCCTTCCCTTTTTTTCAAGAGTTCCTATTTTGAAACAGCTAATTTGATAGTTTATAAAGACATGAAGGCAAATGTCATTTTCAAGGAGGAGAGTGTTACTGGAACCCAGCTAATAATCCAGTGCTGATTTAGCAATTGTAGATTTTTATCCTCTTTCTTTTCCTTGTCTTCCCCTTCTTCCTCCTTCTCCTCCCAAGCAATCTCTATTTGCCTGAAATAGTAGCAGGTACTGTAGTAAATGACATTGTACTCTGATGGACTAGCCTTCTGAATGCATCACTCTAAGAGCAATTACTGCAGGAGAAGGCAAAGGGAACACTGGTAACTGTTGTTTTGATTAGCTGCTTAAATAGGTTTCCATAAAACACCTATAAGCATGCTCTATGAAAAGGTATGACTGCAGCACATATTCTCATATGTGTATTTTAAAGGATATTCATGCACAGATGGTATTCATGCACATTTATGGTAAAAATAGTATCTTGTGAACTGATTCTTTCTGAGGAGTTTAAATCACTTAAGAGAATACTGTTTCTCCCTAGGTGTCTGAGAAGTGACTCGTACCACTCTGGTGTCTGGCCCAGGAGACTTGGGTGAGTAACTGTACATGTCAGGACTTTCTTTGCCAAGCAATGCCAAGAAGAAAAAATGAAGTCAGTCCAAGTTATGTGGATATGTGTGGTGATGAGTCAGGCTGGAGAACTGACAAAGATGGAGGTGGACCTGATAGCTATGTCAGAGTATGGATACGAAGGAAGATTTTCTTTTATCAATGGAAGAATGGTCAAGCAGTATTTACAAAAATCTTTCTCCCTTACCATGGCATAGAAGGCTGTATTCAGAGTAAAAAAAAAATTGAGTTCAAGTCTTTATTTTGACATATTGTGGCTACTAATCCTGGACAAATAATTTGAACTCTCAGGACTCTAGGCAGCTCTCTTGGACTATAAATTGCAGAAAAGGTTTTGACTTGCATTGGTCAAGGAAGTTTGCTCATCTTGGAATTCCCTCTATTAAGGAAGTCACAGATTCAGCACCTACTAATTCTTTATGAGGACTCTCCCTATTTTTATTTGTACATAAAGAGAGTTAAAATGGCAAAGATAGTGGACAGGTAAGATCAGTACATTTCTAAGTGCCTTATCACTGAGTAAGTTTAATTTTTCATACACAGGACTATATCACTATTTTTATTCCTATGTGTACTATTATATACAGATATTTAAACCATTTCAGGGCTTGATATGTTTATTCTTTTAGATTTAGAAATGATCACAATCAGACTTTTAAGAGGAAAAATATACATGTTCTGTTATCAATAACTTAAAAAACACTCCTCTTTTTCCTTAAGGAGAAAATATCCTTTTGAAACAGGAAAAAGTATAGGAAAAGAAATCTATGAGCACACAAAGCAGTGATGAAGGAGAAAAACAGTCTTGTGGATAATATGCCCTGAAAACACCCTGATACACATAAATACACAGGTGGGGAGAAAGAGAGAGAGAGAGAGAGAGAGAGAGAGAGAGAGAGAGAGAGAGAGAGCCTATGAGGTAGAGGAGGGCAAAATTCTACTTTTATGGTGGAGGCTATAATTCCACAACCATAAGACTGTCAGTGATGATGTCCATCCCCTCATATAGTAGTAGTAATAATAAATATTGGACTCTATGAATCACAGCCACACCATGAGCTCCATTAAGGAGTAATTTCATTAAAAGTCCCTTGCAATTTGTTTTGACAAAGGCCCTAGGCAACCAAGTTTTCAACTTTTTTAGTATGCTTCCTGGAATATAAAAATGTAAATAAAAAATGGCAGTTGTCTCCTGTACACAGATTCATTTAATTATGCTTTGATCTGGCATGTTTGTGCCTAGTATATTGTAGATTGCTAAACATGACTTTGGGAACCTGTTTTCTAAACTCTGACACTCTTAATATAAATTAGCTGTGTATTTATGTCACATTGCAGAAACTAGATTCCATTATCAGTCTATCTTATTGTCAAACTTTCTCTTGATAGATAATATACAATTCCTTTTCTACTCTTTTGAATAAAATCACTTTCCAAATGCCCATCCTTTTAGTATCATTATTCTAGACTGGTGCTTTTGTACATCTGTGAGTCTTGGGACAAAGAATTAAAATAAGGATAACTCAGGGGGAAATGGAGAAGAGTATAGTGGGCAAGAGCGGTTGTGATAGAGACAGAGTGATAATGGAATCTAGTTTCATTTATGTAGTAAGTATAGCTCTGGGACCCTGGGCAAGTCACTTAACCCTATTTGCCTCAGTTTCCTCATTTGTAAAATGAACTGGAGAAGGAAATGGCAAACTACTCAGTATCTTTGCCAAGAAAATCCCAAATGGCATCATGAAGAGTCAGACACAATTGGAAATGACTAAACAACATTTGAAAATGTCATTCAGAAGTAGATTTGAACTTGTCATGTACCTTTGGCTGCAATAACACATCTTAACTCCCTTCCTTTTACAGTGTTTTGGTTGTATGTCCTAGGATCGTAAAGGGGCTCATCAGGTAGTTGGAAATCTCCCTCACCAATTCTCCAAACAAATAATGAAGTCAGAAGAGTCCATTCCCAAATCAAGTATCTATTTGGAAAAGACTGAAATTAAGTCTTTTCTTCGAAGAGTTTTAAAGCACAAATTTAGTTAAGTATTTGCAGGAAAAAATATAGCTTTTAGTATGCTTAGGTTTAAGCAAAAAAAATTCTCTGGTGACACCTTATTTTCTGTCATTATTGGACAATAAGCTATTTCATATAAAGTTGAGTTTTCAGATAATGGAGACTCACCATTGTGAGCACCAAAAAGAACTTTTCTTTAACCATTTGTGAATGTACCTTAGGATGCATTACATACTTCAAAAAGGATATTAAAAATAACGTAAACTTCTTGATGCATCTGAGCATTCAAGAAGAACCCTAATTAATAGACTATACTGTGCTTCCAAACTCTCCTCCCTTAGATACATAAAATCTTGTTTCAGAAATTTGACCTCTCCCTATTGTCTCCTTCATGAAACTCTTTGGTTTTTGTTCCTTCCAGACCAATTTTAGATCCTATGTTCAAAAATTTTTATTTTTCCCTAAACTCTTTTGACTTTGTGATAAGAATAATGCTGCAATGGCTGTCTCTTCCTTCCCCTGCTGGCTGTGCCTCCATGACTCAGCTGCCTGAAAATTCCCTCAGTGTCTGACAATTTTTCACCCTGGAAGATCCCTCTGCCATGTCAACAAATCTTCTTCCATAGCTGACTTCCTTCCCTAGGACTCCATTTTGGAGACGGGCCCAGGTCCACCATACTTCATTCCCCTCCCAGTTATGTTTCTGACTCTCCGCACTTCACCACAATTCAGCCTTTATCATGAGTGTGGGCACCTTCTCCCTTTCACCCTTTTCATCTCCCTTTTATGTCTTGTCTTCCCCTATTAGAATGTAAGCTCTCTGAGTATAGGAACCATCTTTCCTTTTGCTTTTAGCTATATCCCCAGTGACTGTCTATTGCACAGTAGGCTTAATTAGACACCTAGAGGCAACTGAATGATACAGTGGATAAAAAGACTAGGTCTGGTATCAGAAAGACCTGAGTTCATATTTTGCCTCAGATACTTGCTAGATATATGACCCAGGGCAAATCATTAAACTTCTGCTTGCCTCAGTTTCTTCACCTATAAAATGGGGATAATAGTACCTGCCACCTAGGGTTATTATGAGTATTAAATGAGATAATAATTGTAAAGTATAGCACAGTGTCTGGTACATAGATAGCACTACATAAATGTTTATCATTAAATATTTTTATCATCTCCTAGGGTTGTTTCAGTATGAAATGAGATACTTGTAAAGCATGCAACAGTACCTAGAACATAGTAGACACTTAATAAATGATTGTTCATGTCCTTCTTTCCTAATAAATGCTTGCTGGCCAGAGGGATGTGAAGACTCTCTTTAGTTATGCAGATTGTATCCTCTCCTCACAAAGCTACAACTCTAGTCCCGTTCTTTATCATGCCTTACCTGAACAATTACAATGGCCTCCTAATTATTCCCGCTTTATCAAGTATCTCCCCTCTTTTAGACTCTTATTCCACATATCACTGCCAGGTGGTTTTCCTGAAGGTCAGACCATACCCCTCCCCTCCTCAATAAGCTCTGTCTCCCTTTGCCTCTGGGATCAAATATAAACTGTCCAGTTTAGTGCCCTTTACAAAATGGTGCCAACCCAACTTTTCAGGCTCATTATACAGACTTCCAGTTACTGCATTCTACAGACCACTCAAAATCTTTTCTCTTGTACCTCACAACATGTCCAATTTCATACCTTTGCAGAGGCAAGATGCCTGAAATATATGGCTCACCTTTCCTTAGAATCTTCTATTTCCTTGAAAACCTAGCTCAAGTGCCACTTTCCTCCCTGAAACCTTTCCCAGTACCCCCACCTACTGAAGTTTTTCCTCCCAAAATAAATTTTATTTATTTTACAAATGTTTATTTATAAGCATGTTTTCTCCCTCGCTAGATTGTAACAACGTAGGCTCTTTGAGGCCATGGATGCTATCTGCTTTATGGTACCACCTTGCCTATCCTCTCAGGGCTTTCAGCGGTGCAAGAGGCTATTTGTACCTGGATTAAAACTGACACTAATGTTTTAGTTCCTCTGTCTGTATCGTACATTTTTGGTTTCTCTTTTTGCTGTAAGGCTGTCAATGGTCACTTCTCATTACAGTCAGTGTCTTTAACTCTTACAAGTCTTGCCTTTTACTTCCTTTCCCCAACCCCCTGCCCAATTTATGTCATCTAATCTGTTGTGGGCTAGGAAATCAGAAAACAAAAACTATTAATAAATAGAAAAAAATAAGCTCTAAGTGAGAGCTTGAAGGGCTCTCCTATGAGTAATGAGGTTTATGGCATGTAGTCAGTAACATCTGCTTTGGCTTCTCAAAGGCCTCCTATGAGTCCATCAAATTTCTCAAGCTTGTTTTTTTCTTTAATTAAAAACAAGACACAATAATGGACCAAGAGATGTAACATCAATATCTCAAATTTTCACCAGTAAATTCAACTTTCCTTCTATTTTCTGAATCAAGCTATGAGGGTAAAAGCATCATAGAAAACTGAGGTTTTGAAAAGTCCGAGTTTAGTTATCAGGAGGCCTGAGTTCTAGTTCCATTTCTGCCAGTATTCCTAAATCACACATCAGTCTTCCGTTCCCTTTTCCATACTCACATGGTATTATTTCTTGCCTCTAAATCAAGAGTCCTCTACCTTTTTTGTGTGGGTCATGGACCCCTTGGACAATCTTGTAAAGACTATGGAACCCCTTCCCCCAAAAATGTTTCCAAATGCATAAAACAAAACACGTAGGATTATAAAGAAAACCAATTGTAATGATACAATTATCAAAATATATTTTTTAAAAATAAGTTTCATGGACCTCAGGTTAAGAAGTCCTGTTCTAAGTTGTTCTCTCCACCTTCCATTTCCTCTCTCTACAATCCATACCTCATTCAGCTGCTAAAGCAATCTTCCTAAGGCACAGCTTTATGTCACTCTCCTGTTCAAAATGTACAGGAGCACCCCATTCCATATAGGATGAAACACAAACTCCAGATCTGGACATATAAAGTTCATATAAATTATCTTGAACCTGCTTTTCTAATTTTATTTCATATTACTTTCCTGCTTTCATCATCTATTCCAGATAAACTGGACTATTATTTATCCTCTGAAGTAAGTATGCCATCTCCCACCTCTAGGCATTTGCACAGACAATGCTGATGCCTAAATGTACTGCTTCATCATCTGCCTTTTTAGAATCCTCTCTTCCTTCAAGACTCAGTATCCCAGGTGTTGCTTTACCTGTTTTGCCTCCCAAACACCTCCCCCTCTAGCTGAAAAGTGTTTTCTTTCTCCTCAGATTTCTGTTTGATTCTCTCTGTCACACCATCACTCCCTAACTAGCTTAAGTGAATATTCCATAACCACAGGTCCTCCACCCCCCTCCATGTCTCCGTCTTCTTTTTCCTTTCTTATTTTCTCTCTCTCAGTGTCTCTTCTGTCTTTGTCTCTCTGTCTGTCTATCTGGCCCCCTTATACAAATTCACATGCATTAAAATGTAAGCTCATTGAGAACAGGTCCTGTGTGATTACAGATATTTTATCCCCACTATCCGGAGCTTTGTTTTGCACTTAGAAGGCACATTTTTAAAAAATGATAAATTTAATTTGTATAACTTTGCATGTTACTTCATCTCTTTAGATTTAGTTTCCTACTTGGTAAAATAATAACAGTCTTAAACAAAATGAACTTGAAGAAAATTTCAATCTCTCGCATGCTAATACTCAGACACTAAGTGGTAGAATTAACTGTCGGATCTGAGCCTTTCCTTCCTCTCCTATGCTTCTGTGAAATCACATACTAGCAGCCAGAAATACACGATGCAAAGTGAGTTAGAAAAATAAGACAACATTAGAACATTCTACAAATCAGATACTTAACACCTGGCAGTGGCTGAGATAGCAAGATCAACACAAATTAGGAAGAGATATAAACAATTCAGCAACACGAAGAGTGTTGGACTTGAATCAGGAAAACCTAGGTTCAGACTCTGCCTTTGACACTCACTAGCCTATGATCAGGAGCAAATCACTTAGCTTCTCCAAGATTCAGTTTTCTCCTCCCTAAAATGAATGGGTCTGATAAAATAGCATCTAAAGTCCCTTCCAGCTCCCAATTCATGTTCCCTCTTGCTCCACTACACTCCTTGCTTTTTATTCCCTTTCTGAATGTTCCAATTCCTCTCTTAGAGAGAGAAATGTGGAAGCCGCACGCAGATGTCCATGGCAGTCATGCATGGGGTTGATGAGAAAAAATCATTGTGTGTCCCCTAATTTTCCCTCAAACTCAAACCATGGTCCTTGGATAACCAGAAACTAGATGAAACAACTAAAAATTTAGTGTTATGTAAAAATGTACAAAGAATCAATGGTTCCAATTCAGTTACCATAAAAAAATCATCTTTTTTTGGAGGGCGTTAGGCAAGGTAATTGGGGTTAAGCAATTTGCTCAAGGTCACCCAGCTAGTAAGTGTCAAGTATCTGAGGCGGGATTTGAACTCAGGTCCTCCTGATTCTAGGGTCAGTGCTCTATTCACTGCACCACCTGGCTATCTCTAGAGTCCATCTCTTTTAACAATAGTTATGCTATAATAGCTTAAAATCATGAAGTGTCATCATGCTGGAACCACACTAGCATCTCATCAAGAGGACAACAGAAAAATGCATGATGGGTCTAAATGGGCTACAGAAAATCAACAATGGATCTAAAAAGTGGCATAAAAGAAGCTCATCAAAGGTGATACATCACTAGAAAAGGAAGTAGGATAGCAATAAAGAAAATATGAAGGATAATAGATGGGTAGTCTAAGTGTTACACTGCTTTCCATGAAATGCTAAAATAATATCATATGGCAACTAAGTGGTGCAGTGGATAGAGCACCAGTGTAGGAATCAGGAGGACCTGAGTTCAAATCTCACCTCAGACACTTGACACTCACTAGCTGTGTGACTTTGGGCAAGTCACTTAACCCCAATTGCCTCATCCTGGGTCATCTCCAGTCATCTTGATGAATATCTAGTCATTGGATTCAGATGGCTCTGGAGGAGAAGTGAGGCTGGTGACCTGCACAGCTCTCCCTCACTCAAAACAAAGTGAAGTGCAAGTCATGTCATCATTTCTCTGATGGCATGGTCTTCTTCGGCAACAAAGGATGAACACACGCAAAAGTACATCATAGAACCAATTTAGATAATTTACTAAAAAAACATGTAGAAGGGTCATACAGTATGAAAGGATATGTGTGGTGTTCAATGCCTGTATTCACAATTACCAGACTCCACCTTCTTTGAAGCAATAATGAATTGGTTTGAACAGTAATGATTAAAACAATTTATCATGGCGATATTTGGAGTGATGAATTATTGATAACTTTAGGAATGTTTTGGAAGTTCATAAAAATAATGTTTTGTAATGAAATACTACTCTCTTAAACACAGATTTGACAAATATAGCATTTCTGTAAAGAAATAAATTGTCCAGGACCAATATCTAGTCATTTAAAATTTTTCTTTCTGATCATAACCTCCTCTTTTCTGTATCAGTCAGTCAGCAAGTATTTATTAATGGCTGGAACTGTGATAAGTACATGCTCAAAAAGGCAAAATATAATCCCTGTCCTCAAAGAGTTCACCATATATTGGAGGAGACATCATGTAAATAAGCACACGTAAGAATTTAAAAGTAACAGAGGTACATTTTCCCCCAGTTGTAAGCACTGTCGTTCCAAGTGTCTTCTCCGGTACCTTGAGGTTGGCTTAACAATTATTCATGTTTATGTAGTGCCTGAAAATACTTTTGAAAATGCTTTCTTTATGACAGCTCTGTGAGAGGAACAGTACTTTTAGCATAATTTTACAGCTAAGGAAACCTATCTAAGAAAGGTTAAGGGTCTTGTCAAGTAATACACAGGTAGTAAACGCCACTACTGCCAGAACTCAAACCAAGTCTTTTAATTTCAGGTTGAGTTCTCTTCCCATTACATTGCATTGATTTTCTGAATTAAAGGGCAGGGCAAGAATGTAGAGCAAAGAGAAACCCAGCTTGTCTGGAACATAAAGAAGACAAAAAATAGATTTGTTGACATTGTGAAAAGTCTTGAATGACAAGATCAAGAATTTTTAATTTATTTGTAAGACAATGGGATTCAAATTAAGGTTTTGAAGTAGGGCGATTATAGTTAGATCCAATACATTAGGAAAATGATTGTGGAGAAGATTGACTGCGGGCAGAAAGGCAAGCTAGGAGTTTATCACCATAGTTCACATGAGAAGTAAAGAAGGGTTTGCATTAGGATGATTGCAGTGGAAGTGGAAAGTAAGGAATGGATGGAAGATATATCTGGGATTTAGAATCTATAAGACCTGGCAATTAATTGACTCACAGGTTAAAGGGAATGGGAAAAGTTCAAGTCATTTCTAAACCCTGGAAATCTGGCTCCTACTTATTTTATTTTGCCAAAAAAATACATTCCCGAAAGTGAAACGAACCTTCTAGTTATCCAATCCAAAGTACCTTTTTCAGCATTCTTCTTTCATCCTCCTTCATTTCTCTGTAACTTTTGTCACTACTGACCACCCTTTTGTTCTTAAAATGCTTTGTCTCTCAGCTTTCATACTGTGTTTCCTTCTGAGCCTCAGATACTTTCTTCTATCGGCTAACTTGGCTGCTTTTCCTGTTCTCACACTCCTAAATGTAGATATTTACTAACACTTTATTCTGGGTCATTTTTCCTCTCTCTCTCACTTTCTCACTCTCTCACAGGTATGCAGATATTATACACATATTTACATGTCATATAATGTATATATGCGTAAATATATTCATATTAGTATACCAATAGTATATACCATATAGTATTAACATGTAATATAAAGTATATTTATATAGACCTATATAATATGAATACATTGAATATAACACAATAATAATGACATAATGAACATAAACATGTATGCATATATATATAGATTCCTATAAATATCATTTCTCACTAGGCAAGCTTATTCACGAAGGCTTTGATAAGGACTTCTATATAGATGATTTCTCAATTTATATTTCTATTCTGAATATAACTCCTGAGCTACAAACATGCACGTCTCACTGTTGGCTGCATATTTCCAATCAGATGATCCATAAACAATCAAGTTCAACATGAAGAACATTGTAGTATAGATGAAGTAACAATGGATTTAGCATAAAAGGACTCAAGTGTTTAAATCCTTACTCTGAAACTTACTATCTGTGCAATCTTGGACAAAATATATTGTTTCTCTGTGCCTTACTGGTAAATGTTATTGGCAAAATGAGGTGGTTGAACTAATGGTTTCTAAGGATCATTCTAATTCTGAATACTATATTCAAAACGAATCAAACAGTCTTCTCGTAACACTTTGTACCACTTGAAACCTTATCATGTGTGTATTTATGTGTTATCTTTCCTTAATCTTACTGTCATTACTTTTAGACTATCCCTAATTTATCATCTATGTATCTATCTATGTATCTATGTATCTGTCTATGTATCTGTCTATCTATCTATCTATCTATCTATCTATCTATCTATCTATCTATCTATCTATCTATCTATCTATCTATCTATGCCTGTGTATTCATCTGTTATCTATCTGCTTGTCTATAGCTATATATCTTGATTGTATGTAGTGGTTTGCAAGATATCTTTCTCATTAGACTCTGTGCTCCTTAAAAGCAGGGCCAGCTTTTTGCCTTTGATTACAGAGAAAAATTGACATTACTTAGTATGGCATTCAAGACCCTCCATCCTCTGGCCCCAATCTATTTCCTTTATAGTTTTATCTCCCACTACTCATAGATGATGTATCCTACCCATTCTAAAGTACTTGCTTGAATAAGCTAATGGAGGCAGCTCAGCGGCACAGTGGATTGAGTGCTGAGCATAGAGTCAGGAAGATTTGATCTCACCTCTGTCCTCAGATACTAGCTGTGGGACCCCCTTTAACCTCTCTTTGTCTCAGTTTCCTCAGTAATAAAATGGGAGCAATTACAGTGTTTTGTAGGAGGATCAAATGAGCAAATATTTGTAAAGAGTTTAGCATAGTGTCTGGTATATAGTAGGTGCTATATAAGTGACTTTTCCTTCTTCCCTTCCCATAAAGTTTTCTAAATAAACCCCAAACTTTTCACTTCCATGCCTTTGCTACTGTTCTCCCTTCTTTTGGGTATATTTGTCCTTTGCTCTGTATCTATACTTGTTGAAATCTTACCCCTATTTTAAGACTTGAGTCCATGAACTTTTTAATCCTGTCCATTCTAAGCAATGGGGCTGTCTTCTCCATTCCCACAGCACTGCTTTCCCACAATACTTAGCATATTCTGTTTTATGTTTCCTACGTACATGACTTAACTTTTGTGCCTTGGTGTGCTGTGAGTATTTTGGATATAGAGACCACATTTTGTTCATCTACTTCCTAGGATCGTGCCCTAAATATAGTGAGAATTCAATAAATGTGTGTTGAATCGAATTGGTATTGCACCAGTTTTTAGTTAGATAAATAGGAATATGGATAGGTTGAAGAATCTGCTCAATATAAGAACAACAGCAATGAAATAAACAACTCCTTTAGAAGTAGCACATGAAGCCTTTCCTGATCCTCTTGAATGCCAGTGCCCATCCCTTCAAGCTCCTTTGTATTATTTTCTGTTCATTTCTATTTATTCTCTTTATATCTATACTATTTATACTGTATATGCATTTATGTATATATGATTCATGTACATATGTGTGTACATACATGTGTTAATATTATCTCTCTTTATCCCCTTGTCTCCTTCATCACAATGCCTAAAAAGCTGAGTAAGGACTTGTACTCCCGATGTCTGGCATGGTGCCTGGAAGACAGCAGGTACTTAATAAATGCTTGTGGATTAGCTGATGCATTGAAATGGCAGAGAGCATGTTAAAAAATATTAGGGGCATATGAGGATGTTACAATATGAAGCAGTGAAAAGTGTGCTGGGATATGTTAACCCAAAACGTGTCTGAATCCGGCCTCTGATCCTTTCCAGCAGTGACCTTGAGAAAGTCACGTTCTGTTTGGGACTTAGTTTTACATCCTTAAAATCAAGGAGGGTGGTGAACTAGATAGTGAGTTTTCCTCTAGTTCTAAATGGATGACATTGAGAAGATAGTTACCAGATCTCTAGGCTATACTGGCCTCAAGAATTTTATGGCTTATCAAAATGACTGAAATTTGTATTTTTAAACAGATTACAATGAAAATAAAATGGATAAGTTACAACAAACCACTAGATTTTTAGTGAAATTATAGAGTTTTGGTAGGTAAATAGATGTTTTAACTTTAAAATAGCATCTGTACTGTATTTGTTATTTTTTGGTAGGGTCTGACTCTTCATGACCCTCGGCAAAGATACTGAAGTAATTTGCCATTTTCTTCCCCAGTACTTTTATAGATGAGGGAACTGAGGCAAATAGGGTTAAGTGAATTGCCCAGGGTCACACAGCTAGAAAATAAGTGTCTGAGGCCAGATTTGAACTGAAGAAGGTAAGTCTTCTTGACTCCAAGTTCAGCACTCTTCCCACTGTACCACCTAGCTGTCTCTGTACTATATTTGAGTGGCTTCTAAAAGCACTGAATGAATTATAAGCTGCAATCTATTCTGTTCCCTTCCTCCAATTCAATGCTAAAGACTGTTCATTGTCTACCTCTATGGTCAGACCAAACAAAAATGTATCTTTTTGACATCAATATTCTTTCAGCAGTGTATATATATCCTTTTGTATCTTGGAATACTCCAATATCCAAAGAATCAGATTTTCCAAAGGACAATGCAAACATGACTTGGTATAAACAGCTTGAATATACTACCAAACTATGTGCAAGGAGCAATTTGAAAAATGATGCAAGAGATCCAATAGTAGAGGAGATGGTCTCGTCATGTAATAAGACTTAGGGACAATCAATGGACGACCTATGTGCTGTACTGGGACCCTTATAATGTTAACAGAAGTAAAAGAAACCATCCCCCAGCCTCTGGTGTGTGAATTGGATCTCCTCTGAAGGATTTTAGGAGGGTATAGAGAGGACTCACACACAATGAGAAGACATGGACAAGTTGTGATCTGTGATCTCTGGAGGATCACTCGTACTCAGTAAGGTCACTAATTTACTGTATTATTGAAAAATATTAATAGACTTGGAGCCTAAGGAGCAGGAGTTGAATCCTGACACTGTCATTTACCCCATGTGAATTAGAGCAAAACTTAAGCATCAGTAAGTCTCAGTTTCCTCATTTGTAAATTGAAGCAAGGACTAAGATGACCTTGGACATTCATTCTAGTTCTTTAATCCTGTGATTATAGTTTAGCAATTTCATTTTATACAGTGAGCCTGGCTCTCAGTTCTTTCTTCATCAGTTCCTTTATCCTTAATAACATCCTTCTGATTGTATACCATGGCTGGATCACTCCCTATAAAATGGACATTTTTCTTATGGACTATTGAGTAACCTGTTGGAAAAGAGAGAGAGGGATGCATTAGCCTGCCTCTTATAAAAATTTTACTGGTGTGCTCTGTACAATGCCTTTGTACACCATGTTACCAAGGAAAGAGAGTTATGAGTCTATGGTGCAATGTAGAAATGCTTAATTCATGCAGACACAGCTTAAAACTCAGTCACTTCCATTCATAATTCAGGACAGATAATTCTAGTAATTTGGCCTACATATTCATGTTCAAAGATAGGAATGCAAATGACTTCAAAATTTGGTTCTTGGTCCTGTAAGTCTGGTAACCTGGGGGGAAAATCATCATGAAAATTCTCTCCTGTCTATTGGCAAAACATAGATCTACAGTATCTTTTTAAAAAATCATGACTTAAATATGTAGATATTTTAATTTTCTATTTAACTTCGAAATGAAGATTTTGGAGGAGGAGGAGATAAAATTCAGTTGTTTGTCACTAATTAACAGAGTGATATTTGTAAATATTACTTGCAGTGCATCAACTTTAATCAACTTTTAAAATTAAAAACCACTGCAAAAATCATTTTGAAGAGGAAATAAATCCAGATGTTTTTCTTTTATGCTGAATGAGATTCACAAAAGGAGCTGTGTCATTTCCTTCTTAGAATGAGTGTATTTATTCATATTTGCATGGGATGGATACTGTAAGCTAATCATAAAGTCTCTACTCTTCAGCTACCAACAAATTAAAATCTTGAAAATACATTCTTAAAATATATCAATCAAACTTGTTGCCAGAAGAGTATTTGAAAATTTACATATTGAATATTCAATGAAGTATATATATATAATATATATATATATTGAAAGAAAATATGAGAAAAGGATTACTTCTAAAATTAGATCAGGGAAAATGATGCTGAAAAAAATGAAACAAAAAGAAAGATTTTTTTGTGAATAGACCAGATTGGTTAGAAATTTTTTAATAAGTTACATTACTTTCAAAGATAATATTGGATAGTCATAAAATATTAGCAGACTAGGATAACAGAAAGAAAAAGACCTGAAGAGATCCTCAGGTGTAAATCCTTTCTTCAGGGTGGTCTACACTGCAGTCCATAATACATAGTGTACTCTAATTATAAACTCCAA